>PVJS01053651.1:0-13224 GCA_004027185.1 Glis glis
TCCCTTCCTTCCTTCCTTCCTCCCTCCCTCCCTCCCTCCCTCCCTCCCTTCCTTCCTTCCTTCCTTCCTTCTGTGGTGCTGGAGCTTGACCCCAGGACATTCTACCTCCAAGCTACATCCCCAGCCCTATTTTATTTTTTATTTGGAAACAGGGTCTTGCTAAGTTGCTGAGGGCCTCACAAAGTTGCTGAGGCTGGCCACAAACCTGTGATCCTCCTGTCTCAGCCTCCCACGTACTGGGATTACAGGCATGCACCACCACGCTGGGTTAAGCACCCTTTCCTGATCTCTCCGCAGCAGGCTGCCTCCCGGCTGTCTGTGTTTGTGTTCACCAACTTCCCCTTGGACTTTCAGGGACAGTCTCCTGGACAAATACCCAGCATACTCGGCCTGGCGTCCCCAGTGGGTTGAAGAGCTTGCTGAGGGCAGCCACCCATGTCCCTGCGGTGTTGGGTTGGCTTCATCTGGGGCCCTGACAGAGTCCCCCTCTCTCTGCCACGATTCGCTCACATGGTGTGGAATCCCCATTGTACAGAAGAGAGAGCAGAGGAGTGAGGTCACGTGACCCAGATCACACAGAGCCAGGCCACGCACGTGCTGGGCTATGCTGCGGCCGAAGGCAGCTCTGCTAACTCGACGTGTGGCCTTGGGCAAGTCACGTCCCATGTCCCCTCTCTGGGCCTCTATTTCCCCAGTTGCTGAATGTGACTGTGGGGATGGCAGAGGACACAAGTGTCACCCTCCAGTGACTGTTCTTTGTTCTTTTGCCACTCAGATTCTCTGGACCATGTGTGCAGGGCGGGTGAGGGCTGTGGCCTGGGGCGTCAGGTGCTGGGAGGAGGAGTGTGTGTAGGGAAGGCCGAGCCAGGCCTGCTTCAGTGGTGACTCTGAAGCTCCCTACGTTACATTTTTATAAAAAAAAATTTTTTTTGGTGGCACCATGTGACAAAGTCAGCCCCTTGTTACAACTGCTGCTCTTCTTCAGAACTTAATTAGAGCACTTAATTAGAGCACTCTGCCTTTCTCCCCTCTCTCTAATTAACATGCGGAGGCCCTGCAGCCCAAACACCCCAAATAATTGCGTCCGGGGGCCCTGCAGCCCAGCCTGGCCTCATTACTGGCAGGGTGGGGCCGTGGGCCTAACAGCCTTCGCAGATGGAAAATTGGTGACAAGAAAGAGCCACAGAAAGAGGCCTGACCCTGGGGCCCTGCCTATTGAGAGCGCAGGCCTGGGTGGGGGGGCTCCCTGGGGCCGCAGCTGAGTCCCAGAAGAGGAGCTGGGGTGGGGGAAGGGCAAGGGTGGGTTGCTGAGTCCACAGTCCTCCCCAGAAACTGGGAGGGGAGGTGAATATTAAAAATGATGACGGTGACGATGACGATGGTGATTAATTATTATAGTTGCTCTCTATTGAGGGCCAACCTCTGCCAGGCTCCGTGCTAGACACTTTGCAGGAAAACCTCACAATGGCTTTGTGAGGAAAATATCGTCATCCGCATTTCATAGGTGAGGAAATAAAAGTTCAGAGCTGGCTGGGCACTGGGACAGCAGCTCCGGAGTGTCCCAAGATGTCCTCTGCTATGCAAGTGCTAAGGAGGAGGAATTACAAACCGTGCCCGATCTTGCTCTCGGGAAGGGCACAGCCTTGACACGGGCACAGAGGGCCCTGCCCAAGGAGGTATGATGATGAGAACCCAGAGATGGAGAGGGGGGCTTGTGTTACAGGGTCCCAGGGAGGGGGCAGAAAGGACGGGGTCACAGCCCTGGATGTAAGCCTGAACCCCCGTCGGGGGTGCAGCTCAGTGGGAGAGTGCGTGCTTAGCGTGCACAAGGCCCTGGATTTGATGCCCAGCCCTAGATAAAACCAAACGAACCTGAACTCATTCACATACAGGCTAAAGGGCCCTGCGTGGTGGCTACCGCTCTCTGAGCATCAGTTTCCTTGTTAGTAAGAGGGAGATGACGCCTCCCTGTTGCAGGATCGGAGGTGATGTGTGTCAAGGCACTGAGGACAGTATCTGCAACAGAATGGACACTCAGGAAGTGACAGTTTGCTCTCCTCGCCTGAAATGGGGGCCTTGTGAGTACCTACTTCTTGGGCCTCGCCCTGAGGATTCTGTGGGATAAAGGCTGAAAGCATCCAGCCTGTTGTCATGGTAACGGGTGCTCCATCAATGGCAGGGGATTGGGAGGGTGGGACCGGAGAGGCCTGGCTCTGGGCCCTGAAGAGGGGAAGGGGTTGGGATGTGAGAGCACTCAAGTCCTGCAGCAGAGTCTGAGGCATCCTGGGGGACCAGGTGGGGCTGGGGACCACTGACTCACCCCTGTTGGGGGATGCACCATCCAGCCCAGCTCAGCGGTCGCTGTCGTGGAGTCCATCAGCGTTTCTGTGGGGAGAGCAAAGAGTCAGGGCCCCGCCCACCTCCCCAGGGCTGTCAATCACTCTGTCCTGACCCCAAGACCCCTCCCCTCGAGGCACTTCCTTACAGAGCTCCGCCCACTTCCATTCCCCAGTCCTCTGACTCTAATCCTCCAGAATGCCCTCCCTTTACAACCCGCCTTCACCCACAGCCCAGCCAATCATCTGATTCTATTTCTCTAGGTCCTGCCCCTCTAGGCCCAACTCCAGCCCACTATCTATGGTTAGTCCCACCCCCTGCCAATCATGTCCCACCCAGCTAGGTAATATCCTTTCCCTCCTTTTCTGGTGGGAGAGGGTCTTAACCTGGGGTTCCCTGGATGCGTTCCAGAGGGTCTATCACCAAACCCTTAAACTTTTATGTCAAATTCTGAGTATCTGTTAACTTTTCAGCTTGCATTGAATTCTTAAAAACTGGAACATGAGCTGCACCTGTTACCCCTCCTGGTCTTCCCAGCCCACACACCCTGTCAGGGCACGCTCCCCCTTCTGCAGGAACCAGGAGTGCCCATCGCATCAGTCCCCATCTCTGGGGCCCCTCCCAGTGTTGAGACCAAGTGCCAGCGGGGGCCAGTTGTCACATGCCCCCTGGGGGTTCAGGAGACTCGCATCTGCTCTTGAACCCGTAGCTGGAGAGAAGGAACCTGGCCCTACGGATTCCAGTTCATCCTAGGTCAGGCTCCTGCCCCCTCCCATTAGCCCTCCCGGGTCAAAGGGGCTTCAAAACACTTTGTGTGTATATGCGTGTTGTGGTACCGGGGATAGAACCCAGGGCCTTGTGCATGCTAGGCAAGCTCTCACCACTGAGCTACATCCCCAGACCTCCAAATTCAATTTTTTGAACTGAATTGCAATGAACTGAATAGATTTAAATGGACCCTTTCAAGCATTCATTCAACAAATATATCTCACCATCCATTAGGTATCAGCTTCCCGAGAGGGAAACCCTATCATGGGGCAGTTCACAGTGTGGTAGTGAAGATGAGTCATGAGAGAGTACGTGGACAGACCTAGTCATAGTGGGACCTTCCATACCACCCAGCTCAGCGACAGCAGATAGGAGGAGGTGTGCTTACTGCAATGCTCCCATCTGTGCCCAGTGCAGGCATCACTAGTCAATCCCCACACACCAGTGTTCCAGAAAACAAATACTGACCATTTGAGGTGCTAGCCCTGGTCCAGCCCAACCGCTTCATTTTGGAGAGAGGGCAGCTGAAGTACAGAGAGGGGAAGGGACTTCCTAAAGATCACACAGGAGCTGGCGGCAGAGTGGGAAGCTCAGGTGTCCTGCCTCCTACCCTACATATTTCTAGGTGCTTGAAACAGTTTGATGGTCTGGCTGGAGGCAGTAGGGCCAGGAGCCTGGGGCAGGGTGCCCAGGGGCCAGGCTGCTGAGACGGTCCAAATGGGAGGCAGAGGGTGTGAACTCTGGCCAGGCGGTGGGGTGGGTACGGAGGGCGGGGAGGGGAGGAGGCATTTGGCTGGAGGCGACTCTACTCAGACCCCTGAGCAGAGGCACCCGAGGACCTCCCGTGGCTTGTGTTGTGGTCACTGTGTCCCTCTGCACTGGGGGCCGGCGTGGGGAGGGGTGGCGGGGGTGCTGGGGACGGTGGAGCCAGTGCCAAGGGCATCTTTTGATGGCAAATTGGAGGGAAGTTCTATTATGCAGCTTTGGAGCTGAAAAAAGGGTTCCTTTTCACACTCGGAATGCTACAGATTTTTCTTCCTGGAGAGAACAAGGGCTGAACTTTTAACCTGTTTTCTCTCATCGGCCTCAGCCAGAGACACGCCAAGCCGGGCTCTCTGCCTGGGCCCGAGAACAGCTGCTGGGGGCGGTGTGGAACAAGGGAGAGGAGACTCTGCCTGGGACAGAAAGGGGTCGGGTGGGGGAGGCAAGCCCGCCAAGCAGGTGGCCCCACCCCTTGGCTGGATTCCTCCGCTGACCCAGAGGACATGCACTAGAAGTTTCCGTGGCCCAGAGAAGGAGGGGCTGGGAACTGATGTCCTCATTGCGGGGATGGAAACTTGAGCCTGGGGAGAGGCAAATGGCTTGCCAAAAGACACCCACTAAAAATTAGGGTTCATCTGGGCGCGGTGGCACATGCCTGTAATCCTAGTACTTGGGAGGCTGAAACAGGAAGATTGCAGGTTTGAGGCTAGCCTCAGCAACTTAGCAAGACTCTCAACAACTTAGCGAGACCCTGTTTCAAAATAAAAAGGGCTAGGGGTGTAGCTCAAAGGTAGAAAGTCCTTGGGTACAATTTTTAGTACTAAAAAAAAATTAAAGTTCAAACTTGAGCCCCCCAGAAGTCCAGGCCAGGGGGTGCCATGGTCCGGCTTTCCTCCCAGCACACCTGGTCCACACACATGCTGCGTGGGGAGCCAGCAAGTAGAGACGCTCACAGGACTGCACGTAGCTGCTGGCTGGTCCTCAGAGGGAAGGGGCCAGGAGGGAATGGAAAGTTTGTAGATGCCCAGGAAGGTGGCAGGAGGGCAGCACCGCCCTGGGCTTTGCCTGGAATCCTGGTTCTGAAAGTGTCGCCTCCCCTGGGCCGGGGCAAGAGGGCACACATGGCTGCTCTCCCCCAACTTCCCTGGGCCCTTTGCTTTTCAGGGCTGATTCCTCCCTCTCCCTCTGCACAAGGACAGGTCAGCTGGGCAGGGGGACTGGGGTTGGGAGGTCAGAGGCACCTCGATTCCCATACCGGTTGGTTCTCTCTTACTTGCCTTGCAACTGTGGGCCTTTCTAAGCCTCAGTCTCCTCACCCAGAAAATGGTCGAAATACCTTCTGAGCGTGGATGTGCAGGCTGAACCGGAGGCGCAGTATATGAGCCTGGCCCGCTGCGCAAAGTAGACCCTCAATGGGTAGCAGCTATTATTTTTAGATGGAGTGCGGAGCGTTTTGGCCCACCCAGGGCCTGTGCACACGCCTCTTCCTATGGGCTCATTAGGCGGCCCCTGAAAGGGAAGGCGGGTCCAAGAGGCTCTGGCTTAGTTGCCTGCCTTCCCCCAGCCCCGAGCCCACGTTTGCTAACATCTGACAAACATCAGCCTCCCGCTTGGCGGCCACAGCCCCTAAGGAGCCCTTCCCGGTCCATCTGATGCTGCCTGCCTGGGATACTCCAAGTTTCCCCTTTGTTCTTCTCAAACCCAGCACAAGTCAAACCCTGTTCCTTGGCAAATCTGGAGTCAGCCCTACCTCAGGGGCCTCGATGGGCTCAGGAAGCCCAGCCCTATTTCCAACATCAGCACTTTCTTCTTCCCCGTAACACCCCAGACATCTCCCCTCTAGTTTCAAAGATCTACAGAGAGAGAGAGCTCATGTCTGTGGAGACCCTCTTAGGAAACAGAAACTCTCACCAACATCCACAGACATTGCTAAGAGGTACTTGCTACTGTCCCATTTCACAGATGGGAACATGGACGCTTGCAAAGGCTCAGGAGCTTGCCCAAGGTCACCTACCTGTTCTATTCATGAGCTGCTCTCCAGGTACACAGACCACGTGGTCTTCTCTCACCCCTGTACCCCACACCTACCGTTCCTTCTGACCCTCTCCCCTCCCGCCTTCTTTGCCTGTCCTAATGCTCCTTATCCGTGAAGTCCCAACTCATGTCACCTCCATCAGGAAGTCCTCCGGAATCCACCCCACTCCAGCTCTGCAGCTGCCGGTATTTTAAGAGGCCCCAGAACCTGCAGGTGTCCTGGGTGGTAACTGTCCCTGGTCACCCTCCTCTTCCAATGGTCTCTATACCCCTGAAGGGCAGGTGCTGGGCCCCCAAGACACCCAGCACTGGACCTGGCACACAGTAGGCCCCGCCCCTCTGCCGGGCTTGAACGCATGCTCATCTGCATTGCCTGGGCTTTGGCCTGTCACGGGGATGCCACGGCCCTGGCCCTTCCCACCTATGCCCTGCGCTATGATCTGGTTACTATTTTCCTCCAATTTTCTTTTTTTTATTTAAGTGCATTTTCAATAGGAAAAAAGTCATCATTATTATAAATGGAAAACCAATATCACTTGCCATGAGAAGGAGAAACACAGGGCCGTCACAGCTGAAGACGCCCAGCCACCCAGCGCCTCCCGTCGGCCCTCTCCCCACGCTTCGGGGCCACTGGGCTCCACCGAGCTGCCTCCGACGTGCTGGAAATGTCCCCATCCCCATCCCCACTGTGACAACGACAATCCCTCACGCAGGGAAGCTGCCGTCACTGTACACAGATAATTAATCACCACGCGGAGGTGACAAATCCACAATGGGGATGTGCGGGGCGCACTGCGGTTATGGAAAACGGGCGCGGAAGGAGAGGAAGACAGGGCCAAGCCTGGGGACGGCCTCCTGGAGGTAGTGGCACCTGCGCGGAGGCCTGAGGAGTTAGGAGCCTGCTGATGCGGGGCGGGGAGGGAGGCTGGGCAGAGGGGACAGTAGAGGCCAAGGCAGGACAGGAGCGAGAGTGTGGCTATGGGAATTGTGGTGGGTTGGGGCACGCAGAGCGTCTATAAAGGCAGCAGCTCTCCCAGGGCCCTCTGCCCACATCCTCACCAGCTTCTCTGGTGCCACTGACCCGCCCTGCCTGGCCTGACTCGGCTATTTCACCTGCCCCGACTCCCAGCCAGTCCTAGTGACGTGTCCTGTTCCCAGGCCTTGGCTGCTCCAAAGACCCACCTTTAGGGAAAAAAAAAACCCAATGGACATGATCCCTAGACCCCTCATCCAGCATCCCATCATGGTAGATCTCTAGCATCCAGGCAGAGCCGGAAGCAAGCGGGGCCCCCTTCTTCAGGGAGGAAGCAGGGTGTGGGCCGTGGGAGCAGTCTTGGCCCCGGCCCCACTGTGCCCGCACCCCCTCTCCTTCCTGGAGAAAGCAATCAGGAGGCCTTGATTGCACGGGCTGGGGAGGCCCGCGGCCCCTCGGGCGATGTGTGAATGAGCAGTGTGCATTTCAGAAATATTTGAGCTAAGAGGGAGACACACTGAAGTCGTTAGCGTCAGCGGTGAGGTGGCTGCGAGGGGGCCCTGCTCTCAGGCTGGGGTGGATGGTCGCCCCCTGCTCCCCGATCCGCCCCGGTCAGCTCGGCCTGACCCCTTCTGGGGCTATAATCCTCTAGGGCCACAGGCACTATTTATCTGCGCTAAGAGACAGAGAGAGGTGTGAGGAGGAGAGTTTTTAGAGGTACGATTGCGTGCCAAGCATTGGCCGGACCACTCTAACTGCCACTTCAGGCTCATGATGACCTATAGCATACGTGCTGCTGTTAACCACATTTTACAGGTGAGGAAACCGAGGTCAGAGAGTACAAGTGACCTGCACAAGGGCACACAGGCAGGGCCAGGCCGTGAACTTGTGAAGTCCGTCTGTCTATTTCTGAGTTATTTTTAAGATGCCACGACCATAGCCTTAAAAAGCAGGTAACATAAAACAAGAAAACCATCGGGGCCTGCGTGCGTGCGTGCGTGCGTGCGTGCGTGTGTGCGTGCGTGTGCATGTGTGTGTTGGTAGTCATTCCCTCCCTCTGGGTGGCCTGTGTGAGGGCAAGAGGGGCGGGGAGGGCACTAGGGGCCTGGAGCAGACCTTCCGGGCCAGTTCTCCTCTCTGGACCTCAGTTTCTGGATCTGTAAAGTGGGTCGCTGTGAGAATGACACAATCATGTGGGTGGGTGCTGATGACCTGCCGCCTCCTAGGGCCCTCATGCCGGGCGAGGTCCACACCTGCCTGTTCACAGCGCATCCTCACCACGGGAACAGCCCAGCTCAGAGTGGATACAGCTGGCTTGCACTTGACTGCTGGGCCATGTTTCTTTCTTTTTTTTTTTTTTGTGGTACCGGGGATTGAACTCAGGGGTGTTCTACCTCCACGCTACGCCCCGGCCCTATTTTTTTTATACTTTATTTTGAAACCGGGTCTCGCGAAGTTGCGGAGGGCCTCACTAAGTAGCTGAGGCTGGCCGCGAACCCGGATCCTCCGGTCTCCACCTCCCAAGTACTGGGATTACAAGCGTGCGCCACCACGCCTGGCCCTGGGCCATGTTTCTAAAGCCCATGTCTGATCGTATCTTCCCTGATCTAGATACCCTGCACAGCCCCGGAGCCTGCAGGATGAAGTCCTCACTCCTCTGTGAGGTACCCGAGGCCCCTGCCAACCGGGCCAGCAAATCCCCTTCCAGCCCCTCTCTCCCACATCCTGAATTTCCTTCTGCTTGTAGAAAGCACTATCTCCCTTGACCCTTCTAGAATGTTCTCCCTGGAATGCTTAGCCCTGCCTTTGTTAGCCTGGCTAACTTCTCTTCCAAAGCTGAACTCAGAGCCTCCTTCCTTCTTCCTGGCGGCCATCCTTGACTTCTCCCCACATGGCTGGGTTGAGTAGCAAGGTCGTGGTCATTCAGTGAACATCTATTCCACCCCGCGTGTGCCGGGCACTGGGGACACAGCGGCAGATCAGCGGGCCTTTCCCTCCAGGAACGCCCAGGCCAGTGCCCACTGCCTGAGCTCCCTGCTGGGAGGGCAGGGGGAGAAGGGATTAGCTTTGACCAGGGAATTGGGAAAGGCATCTCGGGAGGTGGGTCTGAGCTGGGAAGTAAGGGGGAGGGCATGGCACACAGAGGGCACAGCAGAGTCAAAGGCGTGGGGTTAGGCCTGGCAGTCCGGGCCCTAGTGAAGCCGATGACCGCCCTCAGTGGCAGGCTCTGGGCTAAGTGTCCCGTGCAGCGGGAGCAAAACCTTTCACGAAAGGCCTCAAACGTGGGGGGCTACGGCGTTTGCATCTTGCCTCAGAGGCAGTGGGGAGCTACAGAGGTTCCTGAGGAGGGTAATGCCATGGTCTGTCCGGGAGCTGATGGGTCACAGAGTGGCCCTGGCAGAGGGAATGATGTTAGAGCTGGGGACCAGCTGGGAGAGGAGGGTTTGAGGCTGAAGACGGATGGACAGCTGATAGCTGCATCCAGAGGTCTCTGTCCCCAGACTGGCCAGCAGCCCGCTGCCCAAGCAGCAAACCAGCCTGGCGTGTGGCCCCAGTGGCAGATGCTGCTCTGGCCCCTGTCTGGGCTGGTGGGGCTGAAGTGACTTGAACCCAGGTCCGGATGGCATCATCTCATGGCCTGGTGAGATGCCAGTCGCAGCCTGAAGGTCTGACCCAGACTGTCCACGGCTGGGAGCTGGAGCACTCTGCCCAGAGTCCCGATCAGGAATTCCAAGAGGAGGCAACAGCGAGGGACCAGGAGGTAAAGCGCACGGCCACTGACGAGCTTGGAAAAGTTACTTGGCCTGTCTGAGCCTCAGTTCTGTCATCTATAAAGCGCAGTGACACCACCCTTGCTTTGAGGACCCAAAGAGGCCTTGGTGCCAAAAGGGGGTGGGGCATAATATGCAAAGTGCTGGGTCATGTGATGTCCACAGGGAAAGGGGCTGCACTTATGGAGGCCACCGATGGGCAGCAACGTCATCAACATCATCTCCTTGACGGCCCAAAGCAAAGTTATAGGAGAACCGAGGCAGAGAGACCAGAGTCCTGCAAGGCCACACAGCCCGTAAGGGCCAGAGCAGGATTTGACCCCTTTGGTCTGATCCCAGAAGCCACCAGGGCCACACTGCCTCATGAAAAGGATGGGGAAATCACTGCTTTCCACCACCAGTGCCCTCGGTGTCAGGCCCAGAGCTGAACTCTGCACACCTTGAATGGCTGGCACTGCTATCCCATTGTATAGATGAGGAGACTGAGCCCAGAGAGGCTCACAGATCTGCCCAAAGCCACACAGCCAGAAAGAAGCAGAGCTGGGTACCAGGTCAGCCTGACTGGGTTTCCCGAGCCCTCTCCTCAGGAAAAGTGACAGGGTGGGAGTCCCAGAGGGTCCTGGGCTCACCGGCCTAAAGCGGGGTGACTCAGGGGTGGCGATGCCAGCAGAACCCGGGGCCGGCTGCTGGAAGGCGCTGGACTTCCGAAGTGAAACCTGCCAACAGGCAGCAGGCTGTTTTTCCAGCTCAGCCCCCTGCTTAGCCTGCGGGCTTGAGGAAAGGGGACCCACTAATGTAAAATCCTTCTGCCCTAGGACGCTCACGGCAATACTCCTCTTCCTGCGCTGAGGCCCTTCTCTGCCTCGGTTGCCTGCCTGGAGCCTCCCTATGTTTTCTCAGGCCCGGCAGAGTCCCTGCGACGCCGGCTCCTCCACCCTGTCCCCCGCCTGCCTGCCGCTGGCCCGGCTGAAACCCAATCCTCCGGGCCAGTCGGGCCGCTCACTAACAGCGGGCCGCATTGTGCAGCCGGGGCTGCGGGGGAGTTCGGATTCGCTGCTTGGGGACCCACTTAACCTCCGCAAAGGACAGGATGATGGATGGGGGTCTGGGACGGGGTTGCTGGGGGTGGGGTGGGCGGTAAATGAACACCAGGGGCTGCTGGGAAGGGAAGGAAGGGAGGCAGCGGCGGGAAGGGCCCTGGACGCATTAAGAGCTCCTTCAGTTCTCATGACAACCCCGAGGGAAGCCTGGACTGGTCCCATTTTATTCTTATGGAAACTGAAGCTAGAGAGGTTAGGTGACTTGACCAGGGTCACACAGCAAGTTGGGATGGCTCAAGGCCCAAGCCCACGGCCCATGAGCCATCCGGACACACCAGGCTGCCTCTCATGGCCAACGTTTGCCCAGCCTTTTTTTAATTGTTAAAGCCCTTTTACTAAAATGAATCACACGCCCTTCCTATTTAATAGTAATCATGGTCAGGGCGGCTGGCATTACTGAGACCTACTGTGTGCTCGCCACCATGATGAGTCCTACTTCATCCCTTGAATTCTTACTATGACCCGCCCCACCGAGGGAGAAACAGTTGCGGTCATTTTACATTAGAGAGAAAGCTCAGAGAGTCCCTTAGCAAGATGTGGCAGAGCCCGGGCCCCCAGGTGTGTATAAGGCGTGGCTGCATCTCCTTCCAGCATCTGGACAGCACCCCCATCCTGCAGGGGCATTCGAGGCCCCGTTTCTTCTCCCTGCAGCGTTCCTCACCCTCCTGACCAGTTCAAGACACTCAAGCCTGTCCTTCAAGACCCATCCCTAACATCACCTCCTCTGTGAAGCCTTCCCTGGTGACCCGGGAAGCAGGGTTCCCGTAGTCACATGGGTGTCTCCTGTCATCAAGCTTGTCACCCTGCCTTGGAGCCTCTTTTGCCTGTCACTCCTCCACTGGGCTGTAAGCACCGTGCAGGCAGGGCTGGGTCTGGCCACTGTGCCACCTTCGGCCTGGCTATTGGAACCAGCTTGCCCCACTGACCACTGGCCGACCCAGACATCAGAGGCCCCGCTCCTGCCTCCACCATCCGTCTGGGTGTCTGAATTTTTCCTCCAGAAAACATGATCACTGGTGTCAAGATGCCTTATACACTATATACCCATCCCTTGGTATCCAAGCGGGATGGCCCCAGGACCCCCATGAACACTAAAATTCTCCAATGTGCAACTCTTTTATATAAAATGGTGTAGCATTTGCATATAACCTATGAAAAATACTTTAAACCCATCTCTAGAATACTTCTAAGACTAATACAGTGTAAATGCAATGTAAATAGTTCTATTGTATTGTTTAGGGAATAATGGGGAGGGAAGAGGTCTGTCCGTGTTCAGCGCACATGCAATTTCCCCCCAAATACTTTGGATCCATGGTGGGTTGAATCCAGATGCAGGAACTGTGGCTGTGAGGGGCCACTGTACAATTCAAAGCTCCCTCTTCATGCCAACCACTGTGCTGTGCTCACAAAGCCCTGTGAGAGAATTATTGTTGTCCTGACTTGCCCATCCACCCATCACCATCCATCCATCCATCCATCCATCCATCCATCCATCCATCCATCCACCCTCTCACTTACTGCACCCACCTGTCAATCATTCCACTCCCAGAGAACCTACCGCCCATTAATCTGCCACCTCCTCGTTTAGCATCCTGCATCTGTATCCATTCATCATCCATACATCTTCCTACTGCACCAGTCTCTTTTCCTTCCTCCCTCCCTTCTTCCTTTCTTCCTACAGATGGGGGAAAGAAACTTCAGAGAGGTTAAGCCACCTGCTCAATATCACACAGCGAGTAAGCAGCAGACCGAGGAGGTGAACCAGGTTCTCTTTTAACCACTCCGCTCTATGGCCTCTTCACTGTCTCACCTAATTTCTGAATGTCTTATTGCATGCAGGTTTAATCGTGTAAGTCACCTTAAATCCTCTTGGATGTGAGCGGAGTGTCAATTACAAATCAATAGGACACAGGCCACTGTAAGTCCAAGCCAGGGTCTGTCGGGTTGGAGTCAATTAGCAAGCCTGCTGCAGGACCTGCCGGGACTGGATTTATTTGCCTAATTGGCACTGGTTTCCCCCAGCGAAGGACAATTAACTCAAATCCCAGAACCCAGACCACCCTCTGTTTCTGGGCAAGGTGTCAGGCATTAGCCACATGAAATTTTACTGTTCATTCACTTACCCATTGGCCTGACACCCACTCATCCATCTCCCAACCGTCCAGTCCTCACCAGCATCCACAAATTACCATGACACCCACTCACTGCCGACCTACCTACTCACCCACCATGCACTCAGCGGTTCACGTGCCCATCCCTCTGCCCATCTGCCTGCCCACCTACTCACCCAGCAATGCACTCACCCGCTCTCATAGTCACCCACCTATCGAACCACCCAAGCAACCATTTATGAAATCACTCTGCCATCTTGCCATCCACCCACAAATCCACCCGCCCATCCATCCACCTTTCTTACCCCATCACCCACCCATCCATCCACCCCTCTCACTTATCCCATCCATCCATCCATCCATCCATC
>PVJS01053652.1:0-13222 GCA_004027185.1 Glis glis
CGCCACCACACCCGGCTTTATGCTTTATTTTTGAAACCAGGTCTCACGAAGTTGCGGAGGGCCTCACTAGGTAGAGAGAGAGAGAGAGAGAGAGAGAGAGGAGAGAGGAGAAAGAGATAGCTCGTGCACGCGCGCATGCGCGCTGAGGTTGGCCGCGAACCCGGATCCTACGGTCTCCGCCTCCCAAAGTACTGGGATTACAAGCATGCGCCACCACGCCCGGCTCCAAAGTGAATTTCTGCCTTGTGTTTTGAAGCCAAAGATTTGGTAGAACAGATGGCATGGCACAGAGATGGAGCCTTCAGATAGTTAAACGGTAGCATAATAATTTTGCAATGTTTCCAACTCTCATACTTATAGCATGAGATGGGATCTTTGCAACATTGCCCAGGCTAGTCTTGAACTCATGGGTGCAAACATCATGTATGTGAGCATGTGTGTGTGTGTGTGTGTGTGTGTGTGTGTATGCTTTATGTTTTAGTATAATTTTCCATAAGCCACTAACTCCTGCTTATTTATAGCAAAAAAGGAATAAACATTTTCTTTTCCTTTTTTTTTTTTTTTGGTGCTGGGGGCTGAACCCAGGGGCATTCCACACCCCAGACCTATTTTAATTTTATCTAGAAACAGGGTCTTTCCAGGTTCCTGGGAGCCTCACTAAGTTGCTGAGGGGCTGCAAAACTGTAATCCTCCTGTCTCAGCCTCCCAAGCACTGGGATTATAGGCATGTACCACCATGCCAAGCTCAGGAATAAACATCTCTAGATTGAGCCCTAATTCCTGCAACATCAGCTTAACCTGTTCATGTGTGATTGCATGTAGTCATGTTTTCTTTGGAACACAGTCTCAGTGACATTAGACAGTCAACTGGGGCTAGGTCTGCATGTGCGAGTAGAGATGATGGTGTTTTGTTCAGCCTGAGTCATCATATGTGGTTTCTTTGTGCATGTGTTTGATTTCTTTTTTTCTATGTATAACAGAAAAATAATGCACACATGGAAACAACTGGGAAGACAAAGAGCAAGTCAAATACAATAACCATTAAAAATTGGGAATCATATTTCCTGAAAGTGTCTTTCTCCTTAGAAAGTATTCTCGAGTGTCTGATAATTGTAAATGGCTAAAATATAAGACTGATGCCTGATCTGAAAAGTAGTCTGTATTGTTCATGTAATCTCAGGCTGTGGCCTTACTCCATCACTACCCCTCAGGGATTCATGCCATCTGCTGACCTTATAAAGCCACTTATGGTCATTTCAAACTATTTCTTGCAAGTCTCTAAATCAGTAGCAGGTCTGATATGACAAAAATTTACCTCAATGGAAGTGATATAAAATATAATCTTTTGTGGTTACAGGCAATGTTTAATTGACCATCAAGGGAAAGAAAAAGTATCCTGGCAAAATGTTATACTTCTTTAAATTAGTATAAAGAGTCCAGGGAATAAATTTGCAAGGTATAAAAAAAGAATGTGGAGGAAAATTATAGGATAAGTTTGTTTTTTTTTAGGTAAAGGAATATTTTTATTGTGATCCTATTAACTTCAATATTATCTGATTTTGTTTTGTTTTGTTTATTTATTTATTTATTTTTAATTGGTGCATTGTAATCATACAACTTTATGGATTTCAGGGTGGTACAATTTACCTATGTGACATTTCTTTTTTCTAATGCCTGAAAATAGAATGTGATTGCTTTTTTCCCTTTTTTGGTGTGGTACTGGGGACTGAATGCAGGGGTGTTCTACCACTGAACTATATTGCCAGCCCTGTTTTTATTTTTTATTTTGAAATAGAGTCCCACTAAATTCCGGAGGGTTTCACTAAATTTTGCTGAGGCTGGTCTTGAACCTGCGATCCTCCTATTTCATCTTCCCAAGTACTGGGATTACAGGCATGTGCCACCACACTCAGTTTACAATTCTGGTTTGAAGCAAGGGTGGTTATAACTTAGGTCTCTAGATTAAGGTATAAGAAATTATAACATAAGTTGTTTTCAATTCACTGTGTCAGATATATTCATATTCTCTCTCTCTGTTTTAAAAGACTAAATGAATAATTATATAGGAATTGTTATTCACACATTTAAAAACCTACATATATATGTCCTCCATACAATTGTGATGATTCTAAAATACCTCTAAATGCCCTGAAAGGAAGAGAAAAAAGTTATAGTTGGGCAGGTGTTAATTGAGTTTCTCTCACTAAGGTTACCAAGAAGAAACTAGTTCCAAGAGACTCACATGGGAGCTCACAGCCTTGTTGGGAGGTGAGTAGCTAAGCAAATAACTCCATCACACAATAGTATATTCAATAATTGAAATATCTATGCAGTTCTTTTGATGCAATGCTTAACTCTAGACATGAGGGATTAAATCAATGGAGGCATTAGGGGAATAGAGATATTGACAGGAAGACAAAATACTGATTGGTAGACATCTTCTGTGAAGAATGAGAGGAGATTCTTTAAGGATCTCAGATATTATTTTGTTTGCTGAGAATGTTTGAAGGGAATTTAGCATGTGGGGAGCTGCTGAGGGTAGTATCCAGGTAGCTAAACAGCAGATCAAAGGCTTATCATCCTATGAAAGATGTTGGTCTTTCAAATGAAAGATCTGGAAAGTCACAGGTAGAACTACATAATCAGACTTGTGTCGTAGATAAAGTGCTTGTGTTATACCATGAAGAATGAATTGAAGCATCCCAGGACAAAGGCAAGGTCACTGATAGACACAGTTTGTTATAATAGTGTCAGTGAGAAATTTGAGCATTGGGAAGCGGAAAGGGAATAGAGAGGTGGAGGGACGTAAAATCAATAGTGAATGCTGTTTTATTAAGTAGGTAATAATGATAAAAATGTTGGCTTTCAGTGACAGAGCTGTGATGAGACAATATGTGAAATGTTAATAATGGAAAAGTAACGAATTTTGGCAGAAAAGATAGACACTTTAATTTTGGATATGTATTTTAGGTGATCAAGGGGAATCCAGGAGGAAATAGACATGGCAACTTGAACAGAAAGATTAGAGTTGGGGCAAGAGGTTGGGCTAGAAAGATGCTATTGAAGCCGGGCATGGTGGTGCACGCTTGTAATCCCAGTACTTTGGGAAGCGGAGACCGGAGGATCCGGGTTCGCGGCCAGCCTCAGTTCTCTCGCTCTCTCTCTCCCTGTCTCTCTCTCTCTCTCTCTCTCTCTTTCTCTCTCTCTCTCTACTTAGTGAGGCCCTCCGCAACTTCGTGAGACCCGGTTTCAAAATAAAGTATAAAAAATAGGGCCGGGGGCGTAGCGCGGAGGTAGAACGCCCCTGGGTTCAATCCCCGGTACCGCAAAAAAAAAAAAAAAAAAAAGAAAGATGCTATTGACACCAGGTTGCACTTTCATAGCTGTGTCTTTATTTATACATTTCTCCAAGTATTTGTAATGAATCAACTATAGCAGAAAATGTAATCTAGCAAAAATATACTGGAAAACAATTAATATGAGGATACATGAATATATACACACATATGTGTGTATATATTCATGTATCGTCATATATATATATATACATATATATATACATATATATACATATATCCTCATATATATACATATATATGTATATATATGTGTGTGTATATATATGTGTATATATATATATGTATATATATATATATATATGTATATATACACATATATATATATATATATGTGTGTGTATATATATATATTTTGCGGTACCCAGGATTGAACCCAGGGGCATTCTACCTCCGGGCTACACCCCCAGCCCTACTTTTTATTCTTGATTTTGAAACAGGGTCTCACTAAGTTGCGGAGGGCCTCACTAAGTAGCTGAGGCTGGCCGCCAACCCAGATCCTCCGGTCCCAGCCTCCCAAGTCCTGGGATTAGAAGCATGTGCCACCACACCCGGCTATGAATATATTTTAAATAAAATATTTTTAATCATTGGATAACAATTGAACTTTGGATTTAAATAAGGGAATTTGTACCTAGTTATGATAGTGCATGCCTATAATCCCAGGACCTGAGAGGCTGAGACAGGAGGATCTCAGGTTTGAGACTAACCTCAGCAACTTAGCCAGACCCTGAGTAAGTTAGTGAGATCTTGTTTCAAAATAAAATAAAATAATAAAATAAAAAAGGATAGAGGTGAAGCTCAGAAGTAGTATGTCCTTGAGTTCAATGCCTTGTACCAAAAAAAGAAGCAATTTGTCAAATAATGCCAGACATTAGTCAAATACATGTTGTTTACCTATGATAAAAGAGAATTGAATGTCCAGTGAATTTTTTGGTTTTGTTTTGTTTTGGGTAGTGGGGATTGAACCTAAGGGCATTTTACCTCTAATTTATTCCCCCAGATCTTTACTTTTTTAAAAATTTTAAAACAGGGTTTCACTAAGTTGCTGAGGCTGGCTTCAAACCTCCTATCTCAGCTTCCCGGGTACTAGGATTACAGGCCTGTGCCACCATGCCGAACTTGTGTCCAGTGACTTTTAATTTCCATTCTAACCTGAGACCTATACAGGAAACAATCTGTGTGCAGCATCGGGAGTTGTTATTTGTGTTAGAAAAGTGACTTGACAATTGCTAAGCCCTAGAAATTTGAAACTGGACAATGCAGTTTAATTATTCTGCATTTTTTCCTTAAAAATTAGCTTTGATTATGTGATCATTCAGGTTCATTTTAGCTTTTACATTTAGTCTATTCATATTTTTCTAAAAATTATGTAATGTAAAAACAAGACTTGTTTCTACTAGTTAATATGTATACACCGTAGTTCTATTAAAGTTTCTGATTTTGGAAAAGAGAATGAGACATAAAGTACACAAATTTATAATAATAGTAAATTATAAATATGAACAGCCAAACTGAGTGCTGCTGGCCTCCTGGCTTAGATTAACCGCACTGGAATATGGGAGGGAGGTGGGAATGAGCAGTCTCAGTTATATGTCATCTGATGGCCACACAGCTACTTAATGGGGTTTCTCTTGTCTCTCTTTCTAGACAATCACATCACAGTAACCTCTCTAAAAGAGCCTACACTCCATGCTTTCAGATGTTAGAACAATCAGTGAATACATGAAAAAGCAGGCAGGGGAAGTTCATGTGCTTTCTCTATGTAGTAAATAAAATACAAATAATATATGGTATCTAGATGTTTGGCATGAAATACCAAAGAACCGAGTTATAGTATATTTGAAATATCAAAGGGATCATAATCAATCTATACACATACACACATATTTAATCACGTTATTGCATATACATGTATATATATATATATATATATATATATATATATATATGCATATATATATATAATTATATACTCCAAAACTTTGAGAAATTCCCTGGCACCATCACCCACTTTTTATTTCCAGAAGCACGTAGTATATATAGATATATCACACATAGAACAACATGATAGAGTACTTCAAAAGGGATAAAGGAAATCAATTCACCCGACAATAATAATGAACATCCCCTCCACAAGAATGGCGCTCCCAGAACAAGAAAATATCTTGATGACTTTTGAATTACTTAGAAAAGAAATCATTCTCACCTAAAGCCAGCCAGAGTTATTAGCTGACCCTGTGATAGATGGGTAATGAAATTAGCATGAATGGATCATTCAAACATCAGCAAGGAATATAGTGTCTTTCCCCATAATGTACATTAGGGTGAAACAAAGAAATACTAAGTACATGTTAAACTAATTGGTGGATTAGTGACCTAGTACATTTTTTAATGTACTGGAAGTGAGCTATTGAAGAAATTTATATGAACTAGGAGCTGTCTTTTTTCTTTTAGAAATGTGTGACAAATGTGTTTTCGCGTTGTTTTTAGAAATAGGTGTTTCTCACTCTCTGACTGGCTAATCTCACTTAACATAATGTTCTCCAGGTCTTTCTATTTTCCTGTAAATGACATAATTTTGTTCTTCTTTATTGCTAAGTAGAATTCCATTTTGTGTATTTCCCATTATTTTGTAATCCATTCATCTGTTGATGGACACCTTGGTTGGTTCCATAATTTGGTTATTGTGAATTGTGCTACTATGGACATGGGTATGCATATATTAGCGTAGTTCTCTGATTTCAGCCCCATTGGAAAGATACCCAGGAGAGATATAGCCGGATCATAAGATGGGCCCATTCCCAGCTTTCTGAGGAATCTCCACACTGATCTCCATAGTGGTTGTACTAATTTGAAATCCCACCAACAGTGTAGGAGAGTTCCTATTTCCCCACATCCTCGCCAACATGTACATACGTGAATATATCAGTGTCAATCTCAGTACCCTGTATTGGGAAGGAGGGAAATGGGGAGCTGGGGGGCACCAAATGCTGAGTGCATGTATGTCACTGTCAACATGATTTACATTATGATGTGAGACTATAATGCACCAATAAAAGCACATTAATAAAAAAAGAAATATGTGTTTATATGTGAGAATATCTGTCTCTTATATATTTAATCAATTTATCAATTACATGAATGCATTGAATAAAAATTGAAAAATGCATATTAAAGTTCTGGTTATGAATAGTCTTTCCCAATAGCAAGCACTTTTTGTGATATGACCAATATGTATGTTTATATGTGTCAGAACACTGATTCAAGATGTACAAAATAAACTAAATACTGATTAATGTTGGTTTAAAAATTAAGCTTTAAAACTACCCATAAAACAAGAGATATATGTATTTGGGGTAAGATAAATATTTAAGTTAAAAAGTACATAAGGAGGGTTGTTTTTCAGCACACACTAGAAAAATGGTTGTCTAAAACTGGCCTAAAATGAGAACAAAATCATTATGAAATATGTTTTGAAATGGCCATTAAAGGAGTTTATAAAAATTCAGTCAGAAATTGTAATTATAGTATCTCCAATAAAAAAGACAGAAAATACTACCTGTCCCTGTTAGCTAGATCGTGTTTAGAATATGCATTTATTTTTTGATATTTCACATCATGAGATATATTAACTCTATTGCCTCATTGATACACTGTATCAATAAAGCATAATGGCTCTACCAGGGAACTAAAAATTAACTTAAATGAAGAAATTAGGCATTCTCACCATAGAGAAAAAGGTTGAGGGGGTATATAATGGCTTTAAAAAAGTGGAAGAGCTATTATGTGAAAGAGAGTATGTATTTACAGTGTTTTCCCTGTAATTCTTGTAGATATAGCTGATATTAAGGGAGTTACTAAAGGATAAGTTAATTGATTAAATAATTAATGAAATACTTTGTGTCTAAAACATGAAAATGTATACTTCCTGGTCACTAGCAGCTTACAATTAAAGTGTGAAATGGTATGGCAAATCAGTTTTAATACAACACAATTAAAAATATGAGAAAAGTCTTTTCAAAAGCTACATAAAGATGACAAAATGGCCATTGAATTATTTCTGAGAGATTTTGGGAAGCTTTGTGGTATGATATTACAATAAAGGTGGATTTTCATAAATAACTTCAAAAATGCCACTTGGAAGACTTTCAAATCATTTTATTTCTCAATCACAGTTAACTCTAATTTTTGAGTGAACTCGGTAGCTCTCAAAATATTTATAAAAAGGAGCCTTAGTATTTCTTTGCCATCATAAACATTAACTTAGTTCAGTAAATTATATGCAAAAGATAGCATGTCAGATAGTTGCAAAGTTTATTTATTATTTGATCAAATATATGGAACTGTTTAGTTTTTCAAAGGGCATCTGGTCAAACCCTGAAGATTGTTTTGAAAGAAGTGTTATTTTCCTTTATTTCCTTAGAGAATCTTTCTGCCTAGATGTATTACGTTAAAATTTTCAATTTCTATATAAAATGAGTGCTTGAATCGATGCAATATTTTCCCACTTGAAATTATTCTAAGGAGAATGCTCGGGTGACAAACCCTATTTGGTCAGCTACATAATGAACTTTGATAGCAAAGAGCATTCGAAACAGACAATATTTGATGCTGCAAAGTCAAATATTTATTTGCCTATGGAGGATATAATAGGAAATTACAAAATTAAGGAAAAGTATTGATTTATAAACACAGTCTTGCACAAACTGTCAAAAGCATTTTATCTAGCAAGATATTCCATTAACTATGCAATATGGGAATGAAAGTCTATTTTTTGTTTTATATTAATCTAAGGAACAAAATAGTTCTTTATTGCAAAAAGGTAGCTTGTAACTTTTTGTAAAGATTATTTCTATTTTCAAACCTGTTCTTTGTCATTTGACCTTTAAAAACTAAAAGACTAACATTACTGTTCTTCTTAAACTATGCAGCCATATTTACAATAACCGCTCATATGACTGTTACCCAAAATAAAAAAGGAAACTAGATTTTGTAGCTATCATAATTCCTTTCCTTCTCTCTCCCTCCCTCCCTACCTCCCTCCCTTCTTTCCTTCCTCCCTCCCTCCCTTCCTCTCTCCCTCCCTCCCTTCCCTCCTTCCTTCCTTTCCTTCTTTCTTTCCCTGAGGTCTTCTACCTCTGAGCCACACCCCAGCCCTAATTAATTTATTATTTTGAAGCAGGGTCTCACTAAGTTTCTGAAGGTGTGGCTAAACTGTGGAGGCTGGCCTCGAACTGAGATTATCCTGTTTCAAGCTTCCCAAGTACTGGAATCATAGGCGTGCGCCACCAGGCCTGGCTAGTTATAATTTCTGTGGATACTGTTTACCTTTCCATGGTCTTGGGACAATCTATTTCCAATGTGTACACCTTTGTATAGCTATCTTTAAATTACTTCTACTTGTCATTAAATTGTCTGTCTCTTAAGAAAAAAAGTCCACCATACTCTGTGATAGATACTACAACTGTAGAGTCAGATGGGTACAACCACAGATCTCTGGGAGCTCAGATACTTACAGGGAGTCTGGATTTCTTTCAGCAATAAAGAACAAAATTGTGTCATTTATAGGGAAACGGGGGGGGGGAATGGAGAACATTATGCTAAGTGAGATTAGTCAGTCACAAAGAGTGAAAAGTCAGATGTTCTCTCTAATATGTGGAAGCTAGGGAGAATGGGACTTAGAAGGGACTCCAGATAAAGGAGAAAACTTTAAATGAGCAAGAAGGGGACCTAACTGAGGGAGATGGGAGGGGAGAAGAGGGAAACCCACTAATGCACACGATGTATATACACAAATTTATCAATCACTATGCTGAGCATGAAAAGGAGGGAAGGGTAAGGAATGGGGTGGGATTTGAGGGAGGGCTAAATGAGCAATGTGTGCATGCATGCTTCTTATACCCCAACACTTATCAAAATGCATAACTACAATGCACCAATAAATGAATATATTTCAAAAAAATTGTGTCATTTGCAGGAAAATGGATGGACCTGGAGAACATTATGTTAAGTGAGATTAGCCAGTCACAAAAAGTGAACGGTTGTATGTTTTCTCTCATGCAGAAACTAAGGATACCAGAGGGACTTTAGATAATGGAGGAGAAACTTCAGTGGAGCCATGGAGGTGGTCTGGGGGATCAAGGAAGGAATCACTTCCATTGACATTATGTACTTATGTGAGAATACCAATGTCAATCTCAATACCCTGTATGGGGAAGGGGGAAGTGGGGAGGGAGCTGGGGGAAAGCCCACCAAGTGCTGTGTGCAGATATGCCACTATCACCACAAACTACATTATGATGTGAGACAATAATGCACCAATAAAAGTTTAAAAATAAAAGAAAAGAAAAAGTAAAAATAAATGTGAAAGTCCTATAATACTATCATGTAACAAGTCATGAAACACAAAAGAGGCAGGCACATTTGCAGAAATGCTGCTAAGATTTTGCCTTGTTCATATATTGTTCTTTCTTAATAGAATAAGTAGCATTCGGCAATGGACAAATTACTTAAAGTAATAATCTACAACCAGAATAATATTTTAATGTAAAGAACAGGATGCTTAACCTTTAGCCCTGAATTTTCTACCAGCTATCTCTTTGATTTGGAACAATTTATTAAATATCATTGAACCTTCATTTCCTCATCTTAAAGGCAGTAGAGTTCCCAAAAATCTTTTCGAACTTTAATTTTTTATGATATAATTTCATTGTTTATTTACAAGTTATGTTTTTGGGGAATAGTTGGTTAACTCTGCAGTCCCAGGGAGATATACCAATAGGAAAGAACATCTGATGCTTGAGAGAAAAATATTTTATTTAAAACAATAATATCAGCTAGGTGTGGTGGCACACACCTGCAATTCCTGTACTTGGGAGGCTGAGACAGGAGTGTCCAGGTTCAAGGCCAGTCTCAGCAAATTAACATTTAAAAAGGGGTTAGGAGTGTACCTTGGAGGTTTAATGCCCCTGAGTTAAGTCTCCAGTACAACACACACACACACACACACACACACACACACACACACACCAAAAAACAAAACAATAATATCATCACTCATGTAATAAATTATTTCTATTTATCAGATCTAGAAGTAATCAAAAGTAACATGTGAAATGGATACTCTCCGAAGATTCTGACAATGAAGGTTAAGAAGGACCATAGTATTATAGACTTTGAGAATCAAAGCAAATACCATGAAGAAATTGATCATGTAGCTGAATTAGTATTGAACTCCCCTCCACCTACCTTTAAGGTAAGAAAAACAAGTCAGGGAATTTTACTTGAACTACAACAGAGATAAAGTTCAAGATGAGTTGGGGCACATTGAAAAAACACCTTTGCCTGTGTTAAGACATTGATATCATTTTTTATCACAAGGACAATGTTCAGGTGTATAGAAATTTCCAAATAATTTGAAATGTGTAAATCCAGTGGTGCGAGATTTGGTTACAACTGACTTAATGAAGTTTAATGCACTCTGTATCACCATAGGAAGAATAAGATTGATCCTGCTGTTCAGCACTGAACAAGTTCCTTCAAATATTTGTCATTTATTTAAGCATTTATTCATTTTGTTTCTAGAGCAACACTGTGTGTCCTATACTTGGTCTTGGTAATGTAGCTGTGGTCAAGATTCAAAGGATCCCAAAAAAAAAAAGAAAACAAGGATAAAAAAGATATCAAGGATTCCAGCCCTTACATAAGAAAGCACATTATATTTTGAAAAGATTAAATAAGTAATTATGTAAGTTAAAAGAATATGATAAATGGAATAGTGAGAACAAAGGATGTATTAATATACCTGGAATCTGGGTGTCAGAGAGAGCTCCTTGAGGAGACATTGTTTAAACAAAGATCTTTCCATCTGTGTTCAAATAATCATAACATCGAACAAGTAAATCTAAGTAAAAACAAACAAATTATAAATAGTTCCAATTATAGATTGAGTCACAAAGCACTCTATCTTATCAACACAGTCAATGACTTAACCTTCCCTATTACTTTGAAATTGGCAAATCTAGATGAGTAAAATAATATAAAAAGACCAGGCTTGGTGGCCCATACCTGTAATCCCAATACCTGGGAGGCAGAGACAGGAGGATCACAGGTTTGAAGCCAACCTCAGCAACTTAGCAAGGCTCTCAGCAACTTAGGAAGACTGTTTCCAAAAATAAAATAGGACTGGGAGTGTAGTTTGAAGGTAGAATGCCCATGGATTCAATCCCCAGCATCACACACACACACAAAAAGGATAACAAAAAAATCACCATCTTTTTGGTATCTCATTGCATCCTGACTAACCCCAGCCAAAGCAAATTCAGTCAAAATCTAGATGGTACGAGTTTTTGTTTGTTGTTACATGATCATTGCTAAAACCAAATAATTACTATGTCACAACACTGACATAATATCAATACATCACACATCTGATGCAAAGGAAATGTTCATATACATAAAAGAAAAATGGAAAATATTTGGATGAATCTTGCCACTAACAAGTAAAACTACTGAATGCATTATTCTTTCTCAGTCCAGCATTCAGCTTGCGGATGCAACTGAACCTGCCAATTCTGTTTCTATTGTTCCCAAACAACCTTAGTAGTATCATCTTTGTTCTGAAGGACTTAACACAGCTGACTAATATTTATGCCAGGTCCAGAGTAATCCTGACTTGAATAAAAGACTACATTATTACCAACTCTAATGAATCCAGGGCATATTTATATCCAAGAGTCACAAGCATATTTTGTAGTGGTTTGACAATAATAACCCGAGGTACTGTACATATGCTTGCAATTTTTGTCCCAGTCAAGTTGGCATTGACTGTTGATCATTTGGTATTTAGATTAGAGAGCCAATTATGAAAATATAAACTGGGTATGAGAAGAGTCACACATACGATATGTAACACAGATGGTCAAAGTGATCTTCAGTGCATGTAACTTCTAACTGTTGTTTCTGTCATTTTTAGAAAATATTTATGAAACATCTTCTTAAAAATGGTTTGAACATATGAACAAGATCATGGCAAGATCTGGCCAAAATCAAGTCGTGGATAAAGGTTGTCTTTTTGATTCAATAGTCTTCCTGTTGGATTTATCAACACAGCCTGTCAACTTTACCACTTTGTAGGTTTCTCTCTTTCTGCCTATTTCAGAGATCAAATACATTTTGAGATTTGTCTTAAATATAATATATGATCCCAATCATTTTACTCTTAATATTTTAATTAAGGCAATGCTTTTTGGAACAAATAATCCCATTTTCATTGCCCTTCATGTTTCAACAGGTAGTTTTGATAACAGAATATAAACATTAACAATCAATTGGAAGAAATAGTTTGTGGTCCCTCTCATGTCTAGGAAATAATTCTGTGATCCTGATTTGGATAAATGCATGTTAAGAAAATATTTTCTCACTCAGCACATTTATGGTTCGAAATTCAAGGATTATAAACAAAAGCATAGCATTAATACAAATAAAGAAAAATAAACTAGACTCAGTGAATGTATTTTGCCATCTCAGAGAAACAATTTATCCCTGTATGTATTCCTGAAAGAGATAATTTTTACTTATTATATTCATCATATATCTTTTTTGGAGTAAAATTAGCATAGAAAAAGTGAATTCCAGATCTTTCCATTTTCTTGCAAATGCTGTTATTTTGTTCTTCTTTATTGCTGAGTAGAATTCCATTGTGTGTATTTCCCATAATTTTGTGATCCATTCATCTGTTGATGGACATCTAGGTTGGTTCCATAACAGCATTATGTTAAGCGAGATTAGCCAATCACACAAAATGAAGGGTCATATGTTTTCATTAATATGCGCAACTTAGGGAGTAGTGGGGACACAAAAGG
>PVJS01053653.1:0-13205 GCA_004027185.1 Glis glis
AAAAAAAAAAAAAAAAAAAAAAAAAAAAAAAAAGAATTCAGCCTGGGAATCAGCTGCTAAGCCAACAACTATTCATGTATGTCTAGCCTTTGAATTTTCTGAGACGAAAATAATTTCCCCCCAAAATGCATCTTTTCAGAGACATAGGTCTCATTCAGACAGCATCCGAGTCCCCGGCACTTCACTGCTAGTGAGACTTGATCCCAACTGCAGAGGCCCAAGGAGAGGATCTCTCCTTGTTCAGCTGGGACATCTGTTTTGGCTAACCCTTTCCTCTGTCATCCCTTCTGAGCAGTGGTTCCAATGACATCCAAGTCCTGAAAAGATAAAATCCTCAAAAGGCAACTGATATAAAAAATATTTAAGCCGGGCGTGGTGGCGCACACTTGTAATCCCAGTACTTTGGGAGGCGGAGACCAGAGGATCCGGGTTCGCGGCCAGCCTCAGCTCTCTCTCTCTCTCTCTACTTAGTGAGGCCCTCCGCAACTTCGTGCGACCTGGTCTCAAAATCAAGTATAAAAAAAATAGGGCTGGGGGCATAGCACGGAGGTAGAACGCCCCTGCGTTCAATCCCTGGTACCGCAAAAAAAAAAAATAAATAAAAAAAAATTTAAACCCTATGTTTTCAAGGAAAATCTCTGTCAGACTGTCTCTTCTTTACTGCTTCCTAAATCTTTACTGACACCGAAAATAAAGTGCACACAACAACGGAATCTTAAATACTGTGTTTTTGGCGAGCACTTCATTAGGTAGCTGATTATAAAGATGGTTTTTACCTTTGACTGTTCCTCGTCCACTGAAGACTCTTCAGACACGTGGGGAGTGTTACTCAAAGAGCTGCTTCTCTGGTCATCAGCAGTCACTTCGGAAGGGGCTACTTCTACCACTGATAATCGACAGCTCTCACTCCTTCCTCCACTCAGCTCTTCCATCCGTGAGTGGGAAAAAGAGCGAGACCGGGTTTCTTGAGAGAGTTCTACAAACTTCTCCAGGGCACTAAAAAAATCAATGCGATCTGTGCTGAAATCTGAGATGTCGGCCTGGCAGCTGGGTTGGGGGCTTGGTGATTCAGGGTCCGGGGACATGGGCAGGTCTTTCAGTTGGGGCGTCAACTCTTCCATAGGCAGCAAGTGGACGTTCATGTCTGCTTTCAACGCATCTGTCTCCAGATCCTCCACAGTTAAGTCAGGGAACTTGTTAGCCATTTCTGGGACCTGTCCAGGTTGGATTAAGGCTTTGGATGCATGGCAGTTGTCAAGAGGGAATTTTGATTCATTGAGACAACATCCCGATGAGCATCCATTGATGTCATTTAAGTTTAATTCATCTTCGATCTGTCCGGCATGAAATTCCCTAGAAGTAAACTCCAAGCAAATCATTCTTTCTTTGGTACACAGGCCTTTCTGATTCGCATCCTGTGGAACCACATGTTCCACAAAGACAGGAGAGATGGGAGGGTGGCTGTCCACGGCCTTCACCTCAGCAATCTGGTCTGCTGAGGTAGTGATCTCCTTCTTGTTGAGTTCTAGCCCAGGTTTGCAGATGGGTTCGTGGTGGTCCGAGAGGTCGCTATCTGAATGAGATCTCCAGAGCTTGTTATGCCGCTGTTTGCTGTGGACGCACATGGGAAACACATCAGCACCCTCCCAGGAAACCACTCCCACACAGACCTGAACCTGCGAAATGCCCTGCTCGTGCTTAATGGGAACCAGCAATATACATTTCAAAAGATGCTTAATTGAACTAATATCGAAAAACAACAAAGCAAAACAACAATAATAAATCAATGACATGTGATTTTTTTTTTTTTGCGGTACTGGGGATTGAACCCAGGGGCATTCTACCTCCGGGCTACACCCCCAGCCCTATTTTTTATCATTTATTTTGAAACAGGGTCTCGCTAAGTTGCGGAGGGCCTCACTAAGTAGCTGAGGCTGGCCACGAACCTGAATCCTCCAGTCTCAGCCTCCCAAGTACTGGGATTACAAGCCTGTGCCACCACGCCCGGCTTTTTTTTTTTTTTTTTTTTTTTTTTTACCTGTCAGACTGATAGGAGCTAAAATGGCTGGTAATAGCCACTGTTGATAATGGTATGGCCGAACAAGCCCTCTCATACACTGGTAGGAGTGTGAACTGTACATTTTTAAGGAGTCAAATATGGCAATAGCTCTCCAAATTTAACCTTTTAACAAGTAATCTTCCTTTAAGGTTTTTTCATGGAGAAATACTAAAAGTGCACAAATATACGCATATAAGGATATTTACTAATAACATTGTGATACTAAAAAAATTAGACACCAAAAAGGATTTATTTAAATTAAGGCCATAAACCTACATATTATGAGGCTGTTAAAAATTTCAAGCATTTTAGTAGAATGATGTCCAAGGTACATTACTTAAAAAAATTTTTTAAGTGGTACTGGGGAATGAACCCAGGGGTGCTCTACCACTGAACTACACCTTCAACCCTATTTTTATTTATTTATGTAATGGTACCAGGGATTAAACCCAGGGGCATTCTACCTCCAAGCTATAACCCCAACCCTTAAAAAAATTTTCTTTTTGTACTGGGGATCTACCTCCAAGCTATACCCCCAGCCCTATTTTATTTTTTATTTTGAAACAGGGTCACTAAGTTGCCGAGGGTCTCACTAAATTGCGGAGGCGAGTTTCCAGCCTGCAATCAATCCTCCAGTCTCAGCCTCCCAAGTACTGGGATTATAGGCGTGTGCCACCACACCCAGCTATAATTTTGAATTTTAAAAAGAGCATGTTTAACAATTAAAACCAGGGAGCCGGGCGTGGTGGCGCACGCTTGTAATCCCAGTACTTTGGGAGGCGGAGACCGGAGGATCCGGGTTTGCGGCCAGCTTTAGCTCCCTGTCTCTCTCTCTCTCTCTCTCTCTCTCTCTCTCTCTCTCTCTCTCTTTACCTAGTGAGGCCCTCCGCAACTTCGTGAGACCTGGTTTCAAAATAAAGTATAAAAAAATAGGGCCGGGGGTGTAGCGCGGAGGTAGAACGCCCCTGCGTTCAATCCCCGGTACCACAAAACAAAACAAAACAAAACAAAACAAAAACAATTAAAACCAGGAAAAATCTGAAGCCAAAACAACACACATGTCATACAAAGGGAAAATACTCTATTGGAGCCCATTACTAAGTCCTCATAATTGCAATGAAGAGCTCATATAGGATTCATGGCTGACATGAAGGTATAGAAAGGATAGCAATCATTCTTTTTCTATTTTTTAGTTTTGGTACTGGAGATTCAACCCAAGGGGTTCTACCTCTGAGCTATAGCCCTATTTTATTTTGAAACAGGGTCTTGCTAAGTTGCTGAGAGTCTTTCTTAGTTGCTAAGGCTGGCCTCAAACTTGTGATACTCCTGTCTCAGCCTCCCAAGCACTGGGATTATAGGCCTGTGCCACTACACCCATCAGACAGTGATCATTCTTGGATTTGAAAAAAAAAAAGGCATGGCTAATAAATCTGCACAAAATGCTCTGTAACAGAACAAAGAGGATGAGCATGAAGGACAGGCTATTTTCAGAAGAATCTCACGGTAAGAAATCATTAAGCTAAGATGGCAGTTGGAAAAGCAGGTGGGTCAAAGAAGGACTGTATTTTCAAGGCCAGTGCCTGGCAATTTAGCAAGACCCTTAGCAGCTAATTGAGACTGTTTCAAAATAAAAACTAAAATAGGGCAGGGGTATAGGCTAGAGGTAGAATGCCCCTGGGTTTAATCCCTAGTATCCCCCCCAAAGGACTTTATCCTTATGTCCATCCTTTGGTTATCTCATAGAGAGAAGGTCTGAGGTGGGGATGAAGTTCATTTCAAACCACACACTCTTAGGAAGCACAGTTCCCAAAGCCCAAGCCAAAAAGAGAAAGTAGGCTGCGGTGGGTCAGGATCACCTGCCTAGGGTCACTAAGTGTGATCTCCATTACTCACAAGCCGATGAAGAGTTACCTAACTTCTGGGTAGAATGAAAAACTTGGCCCCAAACAACCTGCCCTGGGCTTGGGGCCACGCCCAGGCTCTGCCTAGTCATGCGCCTGCACTAATGTGACCCCGTCTGTTCTCAGCTCTGCAGCTGCTCTCTGCTCCCCCTGTCCGTCTGCTGCTTGGATGGAACGCTCTCCGACTCAGGCCTGTACAGCAGAGGGGTGCTTTCCCAGGTGGGGAGCGGGTCAGCTGTTGAGGACAACCTGTTATCCAGTAGCTGGGTGTAAGGTGGGGTTTTCGCTCTTTCCAAGCTGCATGAACTCAAGCCACCCCTAGGAGGAGACAACATATCACACATCTCAAGCAAGCGAGTGGTTATGGGAGGGTCCAGCTGACTGTATGGATAAGTGGGACCTGTGCTGTACCAAGGCTAGTGCAGCACTTCCTTTAAAAGTTCCTCTTATATCCATATCCAGATACCCTTGTTTCCTGACCTAAATATGGTTGTGTTTTCTTTTCTTTTTTTTTTTTTTTTGGGTACTGGGGATTGACCCCAAGGACAGCCTACTTCTGTGCTACACTCCGAGCCCTATTTTATTTTGAAATAGGGTCTCATTAAGTTGCTGTGACTGGCCTCAAACCTGAGAGCCTCTTGTCTTCGCCTCCCAAGTACTGGGATTACAGGTGTGCATTTTCTAATATCTGTCACCTATCATGAGGATGTTCAAACCTGCACCAAGTCCTCTCACTCACCATATCTGTGATGCATGTGACTGGGAAGACAGCTCAGAGGCTAGCTGTTCTCACCCTTTTAATAATATAAAACAACAGCTGATTTTATCAGTCAACAGGCAAATGAGAAGTTTCCAGAATTCCAAGACTCCTCCAAAGTATAGTTTTTTAAATGCCTGCAATCATTAATCAGTCAGGAGGGACTTCCAATGAAAGTTATGCTAATGGGCACAAATAGTGCATGTTTCAGAGGAAGTGGCTGACATCACAGCTGGGCTGCCCAGCAGGGACTTCCTTCTCTTGGGGGTGGGGGAGATAATCATCAGAAAATACTAGGTCGGGTCCTGGAATTAAACTGACACTAACTTATAAAAGAGAAAGAAAAATCCCAAGCCAAAGACTGGCCTGATGCTGCTTTTTCATTTTTGCAATAGGACCTGCAGGGAGCGTGGAGGCAGCGCTACACAGTGCAACAGCCTGGAAAGCCCTGTCACCTCAAGTGCCTCTTCCTGTCCCCTAGCCTCCACCGCCCCACTCGGTGACTTCCCTCCTCAATTCTGTGCTCATCATTCCTTTCTTTTCTTTAAACTATCACCACATACTTTGTTCGTTATTTTTTGGTACTGGAGGTTGAACCCAGGGGCATTCTACCTTTGAGCTATACCCCTAGCCCTATTTTCTTTCTTTCTTTTTTTGTATGTGCTACACCGCTAGCCCCCCCTTTTGTTGCGGTACTGGGGATTGAATGCAGGGGTGTTCTACCTCCGCGCTACACCCCTGGCCCTATATTTTATACTTTATTTTGAAACCGGGTCTCACGAAGTTGTGGAGGGCCTTACTAAGGAGAGAGAGAGAGAGAGAGCAGGGAGAGAGAGAGAGAGCTGAGGCTGGCTGCGAACCCGGATCCTCCGGTCTCTGCCTCCCAAAGTACTGGGATTACAAGTGTGCGCCACCATGCCCAGCTGCCCTTTTTGTTTTGAAACAGGGTCTTGCTAAGTTGCTGAGGCTGTCCTCAAACCTGTGATCCTCCTGTCTCAGCCTCCCAACTAATGGATTACAAGCATGTGCCACCATGCTGGCTTATTTTTTTATTTTGAAAAAGGGTATCACTAAATTGCAGAGGTCCTTGCTAAATTGCTGAGGCTGGCTTGGAGCCCGAGATCCTCCTGTCTCAGCCTCCCAAGTACTGGGATTATAGGCATGTACCACCATGCCCAGCTAGTTTTGCATGTTTTGAACTTTATATAAATGAAATCATACTATACATATTCTACAACTGATTTTACCTTTAAGATTTATCATGTGTATAAATGTAACTCACAGAGTATAATGAGTATGTTACAATTTATTTATCCATTTCATTGATTAACAGCTTTGGCTATTCCAAACAACAGTACCATGGGCATTCTTGTGCCTGGTACACACCTAAGTTTCTCAAAGCTGTTATGTACTGCAGTGGAAACATGTGTCATGGGATATATGTGCATCATCGGTTTTATTTGGTAACATTAGACTGTTTTCCAGTGAAGCTTTGTCTGGAGCCATTGTATTCTAATGTTCTATCTCTGGTGGGATAGATGTAAGACATGAGATCATATCTATTATTTTAAACTGTTAACTTTTTAATCCAGCTGACTCTCCCCCCCATTCCAGGCAGGCAGTAAGTAAACAAGTTGCCAAAAGAGAACTTCAGAGTTGGTTTGTGGCCCGGATGATGCAACCGAGTCTCAGATCTTTTCTCCCTTGAGTGGCCTCTGACCTGAATTTGGATTCATGTAAACACACAGACACATAGGGGAAGACTGGGCCACTCTGGGTAAGAACTTGGCTTTTTACTTAGTAAATGAATGAGAAGGAAATTGAAATGACAAGATGCACAAGATATCCGATTCCCTCCCTCCCTCCCTTCTTTCTTGTTTGGTAAAGCATCAACTCTGACTTAGAAGTTATACAGAAGAAAATACTGCTAGAAACGGAGGACCAGTTTACAGGGAAATCAGACTGCTTGTGGTTACTTTTTAGGGTATTAGGCAATCAGCAGAAAGGAAGGAAAAAGCACTGATTGAGCATATTCCGTGTGCTGTAAATGGCCCTAGATGCTTTATTTAACTGAGCTGAGTGCAGTGGTGTATGCCTGTAATCCCAGTACTTGGTAGGCTGAGACAGGAGGAACCCATATTCGAGGCCAGCCTTAGCAGTTTAGAGAGACCCTCAGCAACTCAGCGAGACCCTGTTTCAAAATAAAAAATAAAATAGGGCTGGGGGTATAGCTTGGAGGTCTGGGTTCAATCCCCAGTATCCCCCCCCAAAAAAAATAACTGAAAAGCTCTAAGAAATCCTTTTAAACCTCAACTGGGGTTGGCTGTCACGTGACCAGGAATCCATGATCCACTAGCAAAGCCACGGTAAAAGACAACCTTGCCTCCTCTGGCCCTTGGGACAGGACCTTCAAAGAATAAAAACTGTCATTTCTGAGGACATGTGGCACAAATTCTCCCTGGCTACCACCCAGTTTTTTCCCTTGCTCCCTATACACTGGAATCTAATACCACTGACACATGGTCCAGCTTGCAAATGGTCTGCCTGAAATTTGAACCTGTCTAATGGAACATAAATCTGCCAGATACCTGCACGATCAGAGTGCAGAATAACACACAGGGCTTCTGGCAGCTTAAAGGAGAGATTCAACACACACATAGACACACACACACCTCCTCTTGTCTTCTTCCACCCCTCAACTATAGAAACAGAAAAAATAAGAGAAGAAAAAATAAGTAGTACTAGCAGCTTTATGATACCCTCCCTTTTAGGTCTAAAGAGGGATATTAAATAAGACTTCTTCATTTTCTTAATAGTATTTTTTTTTTTTGCGGTACTGGGGATTGAACCTAGGGGCATTCTACCTCTGCACTACACCCCTGGCCCTGTTTTTTTATACTTTATTTTGAAACCGGGTCTCACGAAGTTGCGGAGGGTCTCAAGTAGAGAGAGAGAGAGAGAGAGAGAGAGAGCAAGCCGAGGCTGGCCGCGAACCCGGATCCTCCGGTCTCTGCCTCCCAAAGTACTGGGATTACAAGCGTGCGCCACCATGCCCGGCTTCTTAATAGTATTTTGAAAGATGCAAAAAGCCCCTTGTATTTCAGAGAGTCACTGCTCTGATTAAGACTGTAATCAATTAATAAATCACTACAAGAACTTAGTATCACTTTGGTAAACTTCTCTTCTACTGGGATCTCCAGTGCTAAGGTAATGTTTTTCAAACAGCTGCCGCCTCTAGTTCAGCAGCCACTGTTACCCTGGATAACCACGGCCCTAGAGAATTAGGATCAGGAAGCCGGGTACACTTGTAATTCTAGTACTTGGGAGGCGGATACCGAAATATCCGGGTTCGAGGCCAGCCTCAGCTACTTAGTGAGGCCCTCCGCAACTTCGTGAGACCCGGTTTCAAAATAAAGTATAAAGAATAGGGCCGGGGGTGTAGCTTGGAGGTAAAACACCCCTGGGTTCAATTCCCGGTACCGCAAAAAAAAAAAAAAAAAAAAAAAAAAAAGAGAGAATTAGGATCAGGGCCCTGCCTTCTTGAGAAAACCACCACATGCCTCCCAGGAGAAGATATGAAATACAGACACCTGGACAGAAAGTGAAATTTCTTTGCAAACAGAATGAATGGGGTTTTTCTAAGGACTTTCTTCTCCTGATTACCTAAATGTCAAGGCTTGACAGAGTTTCAGAGAGCCGCAGGAGTCTGGGGACTTTTGTTTTTTTCCTCTTTTCTTTTCGAAATAGGCAGATCCAGGTAAAAGACTTAGGAGACAGGCAAGAGTCTGCAGGGCCCAGTTCACCTGGAGTTAACCTACATGTGCCCAGGTTTCTGGTCAACACATCATAGACTGCAGACCCAAAAGGCTGTTATACCAAACAGCCCTTTTGTTATTGTCAGAGATCTGGTTTGTTTGTTGTTTACTGCCCCATGGATTCAGAGAATGTGGCAATTTCCTAGCTCCAGAGGATAAATGTACGTTTTAGCCAACCCTTGAAATTCTATTTCCTTGACCAGTAACTGGCTTTAGGCATATGACTCAGTCCTGGCCCCCGAGGGGAAATCTATAGGCGTTTCTGGGAAAAGTCATCCTCCCAAATTTATTATTTTTCTTTTCTTTTTTTTTTTTTGCCGTACCGGGGATTGAACCCAGGGGTGTTCTACCTCCGTGCTACACCCCCGGCCCTATTTTTTTTTATACTTTATTTTGAAACTGGGTCTCACAAAGTTGTGGAGGGCCTCACTAGGTAGAGAGGGAGAGAGAGACGGGGGAGAGAGAGAGAGATAGAGCTGAGGCTGGCCACGAACCCAGATCCTCCGGTCTCCGCCTCCCAAAGTACTGGGATTACAAGCGTGCGCCACCACGCCCGGCTATTATTTTTATTTTCTTTGTGTACTGGGGATTGAACTCAGGGGTGTTCTACCACTGAGATACACCCCCAATCCTTTTTATTTTTGAAATAGGGTCTAAGTTACTGCATGCTGGCCTCAAACGTGCAATCCTCCGGTCTCAGCCTCCCAAGTACTGGGATTGCAGGCATGCGCCACTGTGCCTGGCCAACCTCCCTAATTTAAATGCCATTTTTCTTTAGCCATATGCTGTGCAACTTACATGCACATGGCTACAAATGTGGTAGACATCTAGCAATCATGAGGAGACAACCTCACGAACCATTAACTCAGGCAGGTAGAGCAGAAAGACACTGCACACCAAAATCCTGATTACATTACTGTCAGGCCATTAGGGGCTACTTCTGTGCTATTTTTCAGAAGAGATGATAAGCTGGGTGTGGTGGCACACACTTGTAATCCCACTACTTGGGAGGCTGAGATATGAGGATCGCAGGTTCGCGGCCAGCCTCAGCTACTTAGTGAGGCCCTCTATTAAGGCCCTTGAACCCAGGGGCATTCTACCTCCGAGTTACACCCCCAGCCCTATTTTTTGTTCTTTTTTTTTTTGCGGTATTGGGGATTGAACCCAGGGGCATTCTACCTCTGAGCTACACCCCCAGCTCTATTTTTTATTCTTTAATTTGAAACAGGGTCTCACTAAGTTGCAGAGGGCCCCACTAAGTAGCTGAGGCTGGCTGCGAATCTGCGATCCTCCTGCCTCAGCCTCCCAAGTACTGGGATTACAAGCATGCGTGTCCATGCCCGGCCTTTATTTTTTATTTTTTGAAACACGGTCTCACTAAGTTGCGAGGGCCTAAGTAGCTGAAGCTGGCTTTGAACTTGTGATCTTCCTGTCTCAGCCTCCCAAGTACTGGGATTACAAGCGTGCACCACCATGCTCGGCTCCCAATAATCCTATTCTGAGTGGGCTATTTCTTGCTGAGATCCTGACTGATGACGGTATTCTTGTGTGTGTGTGTGTGTGTGTGTGTGTGTGTGTGTGTGTTACTAGGGATCGAACCTGGGGGCATTCTACCTCTGAGCTATATCCTCAGACCTTTTTTATTTTTTGTTCATTTATTTATTTTTTTGCAGTACTGGGGATTGAACTCAGGGACATTCTACCTCCGAGCTACACCCTCAGCCCTATTCTTTATTTTGAAACAGGGTCTCACTAAATTGCGGAGGGCTTCACTAAGTAGCTGAGGCTGGCCTCATACCCGGATCCTCAGGTCTCAGAACAAAAAATAGGGCTGGGGGTATAGCTCAGAGAATGCCCCTGGGTTCAATCCCTAGTACCACGCACACACACAAAAAAAGTACTGGGATTACAAGCGTGTGCCACCACGCCCGGCTTCCTATTTTATTTTGAAACAGGGTCTAAGTTGCTGAGGGCCTCACTAAGTTGCTGAGACTGGCCTTGTGTGATCTCTGTCTCAGCCTCCCAAGTCCTGGGATTACAGGCATGGGCTACCACACCCGGCTTGATTTTCATTTTATAGATGGGTCAGGTGAGGACCAGAAATGTGAAGGAACTCTCAAGGTTGCAGCAACGGGGCGAACCAGGAATGGAAACCAGATCTACTGACTCACATTTTGTGGCTTTCTCTCCCTAGGGGCTGCCAGCCCTCCATGAACCAAGCCCGGAAGGTTAGGATAGAACAGAAAAAGAAAGGGAAAGGGAAGGGGAAGGGCGAGTTTCGACTTATGCTGCTCTTCTTAGCCTCATCTAAGATTTTTCTGAAATTCCTTTAACATCTAAGAAAAACCACATATGCTAAAAAACTCAACCCAGCAGCTTGCAGTAGCCTGGGATTCCAGAACAAATACTGAAATTGGCAGGACACACAGTATCCTTCCTCTCAGTGGGTCACGTGAGGACATTGCTTAATATCTGTCATGTGTGTATCTGGGAATACATAGTATTTATGTCTCATCAAACCCTTAGATGCCTCTCTCTTGTGTCAAAAAAGACTTGTTGTGTCCTGCCTTCTGATTTAATCTAAAAATGTCATCGAAATCTGGCCCCAAGACCTAAAATTCTCTTCAACAGAGGAGGCCTGAGTATTCTCCCAGCCTCCTAAGGAAACAGCTCGGATGAAATTATGCCAAATGCTGAGTAAATGGGAGGGGTTTTCTACTTAGTGGAAACTGTAATGTTATGTTGTGGCCACATTTTCACAATACTTCAGGGTGGGAGGGCGGTCCCTGTGCTTGGAGAGGCTGGAAGGCTATTTCACATTTTGTTCAAGGGAAACACAGCCCAGATTCAAGAGTCAAAACCAAGTCATGAGACTTGCTGGAGTCAAACCCTGGCACCAACCCCACTGCTTCTAGACGGCTGTGTCTTCACCCTCACAAAACCACCTAGAATGTGCCTACATGGGAAAAACAAAGCAAAATCTAGCAACCCACAGAAGTTTAGCATGCGGCATCTCAGGAAACCGATCCCCAAGTCATGTAATATCTGATGCTTATTCATCCCCGAGGGGTAATGATTTAGTGAAATGATTATTAACTTTAACAACTAACTCCCAAATTATTATTAATATTATTATTATTATGTGGTACTGGGGATTGAACCCAGAGATGTTCTACCACTGAGATACACCCCCAGTCCTTCTTATTTTTTTCTTTTTGGTACTGGGGATTGAACCCAGGGGTATTCCACCTCTGAGCTACACTCCCAGCCCTATTTTTTAATCTTTATTTTGAAACAGAGTCTTACTACATTTCAGAAGGCCTCACTAAGTAGCTGAGGCTGATTGCAAACCAGCGATCCTCCTGTCTCAGCCTCTCAAGTACTGGGATTACAAGTATGTGCCACCATGCTCGGCTTATTTTTTATTTTGAAACAGGGTCTAGCTAAGCTGTTGAGGCTGACCTTGAACCAGCAATTCTCTTTTCTCAGCCTCCCAAATACTGGGATTACAGGCGTGGGCAACCTTGCCTGGCTCCAAGTTATTATTGAAAACAGCTGCCTCTTATTGATAAGACCTAGTAATGAGTGGGGAGGCAGGCTGCAAAACATTTTTTGTGGAAAATATATCCATCAAAATGTGATAAAGTAGCCGGGCGTGGTGGCGCATGCTTGTAATCCCAGTACTCGGGAGGCTGAGACCAGAGGATCCGGGTTCGCGGCCAGCCTCAGCTAATCAGTGAGGCCCTCCACAACTTAGTGAGACCCTGTTTCAAAATAAAGAGCAAAAAATCGGGCTGGGGGTGTAGCTTGGAGGTAGAATGCCCCTGGGTTCAATCCCCAGTACTGCAAAAAAAAAAAAAGTGATAAAAGTAAAACCTAGAGATTAGGTAATGTCCACTGCTGACCATGGGTATTGAGTTTATAAATTATTTTTTCCCTTTGTAGCTTTCTGTATTTTTGTAAGTCATATATATATACATATATATATGATTTACATATATATGTGTATATGTGTGTATATCTTTCTATCTATATACATACACACACACACACACACACACACACACACACACATATATATTAAACAAACTTTTTTTGGTACTAGGGATTGAACCCAGGACGTTCTACCTCTGAGCTACACCCCCATCTCTATTGTATTTTTTATTTGGAAACAGGTCTCAATAAGTTGCTGAGGCTGGCCTCAAACCTGTGATCCTCCTGTGTCTGCCTCCCAAGTATTGGGATTACAGGCATGAGCCACCACACCTGGCTTAAACAATTTTTTTTTTTTGCGTACTTGGGATTGAACCCAGGTGCATTCTACCTCCAAGCTACACCCCCAGCCCTATTTTTTATTCTTTATTTTGAAACAGGGTCTCACTAAATTGCGGAGGGCCTCACTAAGTAGCTGAGGCTGGCTGTGAACCTGCGATCCTCCTGTCTCAGCCTTCCAAGTACTGGGATTACAAATGTGTGCCACCACACTCTGCAGGCTATTTTTTATTTTGAAAAAGTGTCTCACTAAGTTGCTGAGGCTGGCCGCAAACCTGTGATCCTTCTATTTCAGCCTCCAAATACTGGGATTACAAGTGTGTGCCACCACGCCTGGCTTAAACAAATTTTTTTTTTTTTTTTTTTTTTTTTTTTTTTTTTTTTTTTTGCGGTTCCGGGGA
>PVJS01053654.1:0-13220 GCA_004027185.1 Glis glis
GGACACCTAGGTTGGTTCCATAATTTGGCTACTGTGAATTGTGCTGCTATGAACATGGGTATGCATATATAACTGTAGTTATCTGGTTTCAATCCCTTTGGTATGATACCCAGTAATGGTATAGCCAGATCATATGGTAGATCCATTCCCAGTTTTCTTAGGAATCTCCACACTGATCTCCATAGTGGTTGAACTAGTTTGCAATCCTACCAACAGTGTAGAAGAGTCCCAATTTTCCCACATCCACGCCAACATTTGTTGGGTTAGGGTTGCTTTGGATGGGGAGAACAACTACAGGAAGGGAACTGAGAACTGAACATGAGGAGGTGCCATTTTGAGCACTTCTAGGAGTTCTAAGGGAAAGTTTGGGCTGATATTTCCCCCTTTTCTTACAGTGTGTTCTGCGCTTGTTAGCATGATAATCACTGTAATCATACCAGCATGATATAAAAAGGTCCTGCTGTTAATTGTGGAGAAAACAGGAACACTTGGTTGTATTTTCTCTAATTATTAAATATGGTATTTGCAAATCCAGAACACTTTACGGATAGAGAAAATGCCTCATTTTTAACAGAATAGCATCTGTCAATTACTTTCACTAAACTGAGAACTTATTGAGGCTAGGGGCTACATATATTTCAATAATCTCTGACAGTGTCAAACAAATCAGAGTGATTGAGGCACTAGTATATTGTGTTGCACTAATACTGTATTTGCTGAATTTAAATCAAGCTGTTCATTTCTTGTTTTTTACATCTTTCCTAACATATTTATTTCTCACAACATATTCTTTCCTTTAGTTTTTAAAAGTTGTCACTGAATTTTCTACCTGATTAATTTATGTTGATAGGAGAAGTCTTGATTGTTAGATCAAACTTCTAGGACTATACCTGGACCAAATCAGATATTAAATCTATTAGTCATGACTTAAAATACTCTTGATCAAAAAGGTAATGTATATGTGATAGAAATTTAAGCAATGGCAAAAAGAGTGGAATGTAAAATTATTAGCTCTCTTTGTACCGCCTTCTTCACTTCACACCTATCATGTGTTTCCATGTATTTTTACATATATATTTCTTTGCATTTCAAATCATGTCTGTGCACACATATGTACAAATGTACCACATCCACAAGGATGTTTTTTACATAAATAATATTATATGCTGAGGATTGTTTTGGAATTTTCTGTGTTTTTCTTTACCTTTTCAATTAATAGCATAGCTAAATACAGTAGTTATCTAAATTAATAGAAACAGTTTCATGATTTAAAATGATAGCATCATAACCATAGCATTGTGTTATAATTAATCCTCACATTTCTCTGTTGATGAACTTTTGTTTGTGTTTAATTACAAAAGGAAAGCAATACTACTTTTGACCATGTATCCTTGGAACATGACAGAATTCCTTAGCACAGATTCACAGAAGTGAAATTACTGAGTGAAAAGATATGCACATAAAAAGGTATGTACATAAAATAGGTATGCACATATTCACAAAAAATAAGTATGCACATAAGATAGGTATGCACATAAAAGGTATGCACATAAAATAGGTATATACATATGCACATAAAATAGGTATGCACATACAATTACACTTGAAACAGCTGCAGCAATTTATGTTCAGCAGAGTGACAGTATTTATCTCTGTGCCACTGACAAGTATGGGTATTTATTGTTTACTTTACTTTTTACTAACTGATGTGTGAAAAAAAGATATTTCATTGTTATTTTACTTGCATTTTCCTAATTTACCAATGATATTTTCTTGAAGGATAAAACTTCTTAAGAAGTCCATATTTTCTAGAGTGTCTACTTAGATTTGATTCATTGTCTCAAAAATTCAGGCATTATCAAATTGCATTATCTTTCTTGCAGCAGATGGTTAGAATAGTGACTCTTTAATAATTCACATGTTTGAATGACTTGACTATAACTTACTAAAAATCTGGAAGATACTCCAGTCACTTTCTCCAGTTCAAGCCAATTCCCCTCATCTAGATGCCCTGTTCACTAGAGTTCTTATTGATTATCATAATATCCTCCATCTAAAGCTAAGTGGGGCTGGGTGTGGTGGCACACGCCTGTAATCCCAGTACTTGGGAGGCTGAAACAGGAGGATCACATGTTCGAGGCCAGCCTCAGCAACTTAGTGAGACCCTGTTTCAAAAAATAATCATAAAATAAGGCTGGGAGTGTAGCTTGGAGGTGGAATGCCCCTGGTTTCAATTCCCAGTACCAAATAAATAAATAAATAAATAAATAAATAAATAATAAACAAACAAATAAATAAAGCAAGGCCGGGTGTGGTGGTGCACGCTTGTAATCCCAGTACTTGGGAGGCGGAGACCGGAGAATCCAGGTTCGATCCAGGTTTGCGGCCAGCCTCAGTTATTTAGTGAGGCCCTCTGCAACTTTGTGAGACCCGGTTTCAAAATAAAGGATAAAAAATAGGGCCAGGGGTGTAGCTCAGAGGTAGAACGCCCCTGGGTTCGATCCCCGGTACCGCAAAAAAAAAAAAAAAAAAAAGCAAGGTAGTCTTTCCACTAGAAGAAGGAATACTTAAACAAAAGAAAAGAATCCACTATTGTTTATTGAACACCTATTAAATTCTAAGCATTTACCAGGCTGTATGGCATTTAATTCTTTGATTAGCCATATGAAGGAGTTATTACTTATACTCATTTTACACGTAAATAACAGTAGCTCAGAGAAATCAAAACTAGCTGTCCAAAATCTCTGGAGCTATGGAGATTCCACAGTTTCTTGATCGCTTCTCGTCCGACTCTGTCTCTGATTCACACTCTGTAGACTCTTCTCACTGGCAGAAGCTCAGGACAGAGTGTAGGGCGTTTGTAGACCTTGTCAAGGAAGAGTGAGTAAATCATAGCCCATCAACCCCGTATCGATTAGCTTTTGTCTACTGGTATAGAAGATTAAGGCAAGCAGAAAACGACTGAGCTACTGTTTCCTCATTCTACCTAGGATATTATGCAAGTGCCATTCTACATGCATAGAAGATAAGTCAATTCATTCTGTGTGATGGATGTCCTGGGCCGTTCATACTTAATGTGCTCCTGGCATCCTGGTTGAGAAAGGCTGATAGATTGTCATCTTCCATGAGTTGCTGTCACTTGAGTAGTGATAATTGTTTCAATTTTTCCAAACAGACACACAAGGAAAATGATTCCTAGTGCACAGGAGATAACATTTCTGTGACTTTCTGATAACCAAATGTTACTCAAGTCACAAGTCTATTTAGAAATAAACTTGTTCTACAAGTTACCTAGATGTTGATAATTCCAGTTGGAAAATATGTTAAGCAGGCTTATTATTACTTTCAGCTCTCCTCCACTCAGAATGTAGGATTTCTAAGGAATTTCACTGGACCATACCCATGATATATCCTTGAATTTTTGTCAAAAGTGATGTAGTTAACAGTACCTGGGTGGAGGCTGAGAGAGATTAAGCAGAAGCCAGGCTTCTACTTAAGTCTATTGATCTCAAAGCTCTTTGCATTGTAATAATCTTTTTTCTTAGGTAGCCCCTCCAAAAAATTGTAATAAATGCAACTGCTTTGACTTCTCATCTGGTGTCTAACTTCATAATTTGAAAAGGAACTTCCTGAAAACAATAATAAAAGTATCATCAACATCTAAAAACATTTGGTGAAAACTTTAGACCATAATTGGCTAAGAGAAAAAGAATAAGTGAATAATTTCTGAATGTCCATATAAATGTAGATTGTATCTTCCAAACTAGTTAAATAAGGTCAGTTTATTACTATCATTATAATACTTCCCAATGTCCTATAACTCAGGCTACTTAAGTATCCCAGGGAAAGAATGACAAAGCCAGAGATCAGACCATCTCCTACAGTATTAGGAGACTTATTTTTAATTGGATGGTATTAACCTGAGATTAACCTGGCAACTTGATAACTCAAAGAAGAAATGTTTTATGAAGAGTTTATAGGTGAGCTCCCTGCCCATATGACAACACTTTTCATCCTTTCAATTTTCCTCATTCTCACACCAGTTTCCATAACAACCCACATCCCAGGAGCAACTCTAGTTACTAATAAGGAGGCAGGTTCTTCTGACTTTCTGATGTTTGCTTTTCAGGCAGGGAAGCTCTGTGCTTGTTGACACTCTGTGGTCTATGACACTGCCAATTAAATTTTAGTTTCCAAGCATTTAAGACACTCCAATACCTAATATAGTAGTATCTTAAAGTTTTGTGATAGCTACTCCAATATCAATAAGTTTAAAAAAAGTCTTATTTTCTTTTAATGCATTTAGGATATAGGAGAAACATTCCTGATTCAACTTTATCCTGTCTTCAGAAATAAGAAAAAAATTGTTATTTTTATTATCAACATAAGGAATTATTGTGAATGTGAGAAAAGATTTATATAGTACTTTATTTGAGAAAATAATAATTTCTTGCAAATGTCATAATTTTGTTGTTCTTTTTTTTTTGCGGTACCGGGGATTGAACCCAGGGGCGTTCTACCTCCGCGCTACATCCCCGGCCCTATTTTTTTATACTTTATTTTGAAACCGGGTCTCATGAAGTTGCGGAGGGCCTCAGAGAGACAGGGAGAGAGAGAGAGAGAGAGAGAGAGAGAGAGCGAGCTGAGGCTGGCTGCGAACCCGGATCCTCCGGTCTCTGCCTCCCAAAGTACTGGAATTACAAGCGTGTGCCACCACGCCTGGCCTAAATTTGTTCTTCTTTATTGCTGAGTAGAATTCCACTGTGCTTATTTTCCATAATTTTGTAATCCATTTGTCTGTTGATGGACACCTAGTTTGGTTCCATAATTTGGCTACTGTGAATTGTGCTGCTATGAACTTGGGTATGCATATATTACTGTAGTTCTCTGATTTCAGCTGCTTTGGAAAGATACCCAGGAGTAGTATAGCTGGATCTTATGGTAGATCCATTCCCAGCTTTCTGAGGAATCTCCACACTGATCACCATAGTGACTGAACTAGTTTGCAATTCCACCATCAGGGTTGAAGAATTCCTATTTCCCCACATCCTCGCCAACATTTATTGTTATTTGACTTCATGATGATTGCCATTCTGATTGGGGTTAGATGGAATCTCAGTGTAGAACATTATGTTAAGTGAGATTGGCCAATCACAGAAAGTGAAGGATCATATGTTTTCTCTAATATGCACAAGCTAGGGAGTAATTGGGATACCAGAGGGACTCAAGACAATGGAGGAGAAACCACAGTGGAGCCAGGAAGGAGGTCTAAGGGAAGGGGAGAGGGAAGACAGGTTCATTAATGGAAATACTTCTATTGGCTATGTGTACATATGTGAATATACCAACGTCAACCTCAGTAATCTGTATTGGGAAGGAGGGAAATGGGGAAGCAAAGGGGCCCCCACCAAGTGCTGTGTGCATGTATGTCACTGTCAACATGATTTACATTATGATGTGAGACTATAATACACCAATAAAAGCATATTATCAAAAAAGGAAACCAATAATTTCAGAAACTTCACCGTATATCAATTTCTTGAATAGAATGGAGGGGAAAATACAAAAAAGTACATATTCAAGTTTTCTGTCCTTTTAAACTGTTCATTTAGATTATTTTTGGTTATTAAATAACTCTGATATTGATAGTAGAATTTGGAGTCATCAATATTAACATTCATGGTGTTTTTCAAGTATTATCTACTTCACATATTGTTTATATGAATAAACATGAAATTTAATACCAATATGCCATCTTCATCTAATTATTGTATCATACCTTGTGATTTAGGCTTTTACTCCTTAAAGTTTCTTGTTTTATTTATCACTTTTATTTAGTTCAGCTGGCAAATGTCCTCCAACTCATGCAATGAAATTGGCAGAGGAGTGATTGAATTGTCCCATACTGCAAGGGATATCAAAGAATGCTAGAAAATGTTTTAGCTTTCCATATATAATTTCTATGTATAATACTTGCAAGGGGACTGAATTATATTTATAGAAAATATATGTACATATATTTATGCCTCATCTCAGGCCCAGATCAATGGAGCTGGCTGACTGACCATGGACTGAACATCTGAAACCATAAACCAAAATAAAGTTTTCTCCTCTAAGCTGTTCTTGTCAAATATTTTGGTCATAGTCACAAAAAACTGACTAACAAAAGATCTAAGAGTTATTTTATTTTTAAAAATCATAGTCTAGATAAAAGAGCTTCATCAGATAAATGGATATTTTCTCACAGTTGGTGGCTTATATTTTCAATTTCTAAGGGGTATCATCTTTTGAAGTGTAAAAATTTGAAATTTTAATGAAATCCAATTGACCAATTTTTTCTTTTATGGATTATACTTTTGGAGTTGTATCTTAGAACATATTGCTAAAACTGAGATCATGAGGACTTTCTCCTATGTTTTCTTATAAAAATTGCACAATTTTAACTCTTAATCATTTTTTTCCTATTGATATCCAATTGTCCCAACATTTTTCTTTCCTAATTTTGAAACCTTTATTAAAAATCAATTAGCTGGGCGTGGTGGCGCACACTTGTAATCCCAGTACTTTGGGAGGTGGAGACCAGAGGATCCGGATTCGAGGCAAGCCTCAGCTCTCTCTCTCTCTCTCTCTCTCTCTCTCTCTCCTTAGTGAGGCCTTCCGCAACTTCGTGAGACCCGGTTTCAAAATAAAAGTATAAAAAATAGGGTCGGGGGTGTAGCGCGGAGGTAGAACGCTCCTGGGTTCAATCCCCGGTACCGCAAAAAAAAAAAAAAATCAATTAACCATAAACATAAAGAGTTATTTTTGTGCTCTCTTTTTTTGTGCTTTTATTGGTGCATTGGAGTCTTACATCACAGTGAATATCCATTTTATGTTAACATACATGCACACAGCTCTTAGTGTCCCCCCCGTCTCCCCCCACCCGTATGAAGTACCAAGAATGATGTTGGTATATTCTCACAGTACACATTGTTTATGATAGTAATTCCACTGATTTGCTTCTTTCTTGCCCTTCCCCCTCCCTTGTACCACTTCCCTTGCTCCACTGAGGGTTCTTCATTATCAACCGGAGTCCCTTGTGTGTCCCCACTACTCCCTAGGTTGTACATATTAATGAAAACATATGACTCTTCTTTTTTTGTGATTGACTGATTGTGCTTAACATAATGTTCTCCAGATCCTTCCATTTTCTTGCAAATGATGTATTTTGTTCTTCTTTATTGCTGAGTAGAATTCCATTGTGTGTATTTCCCACAATTTTTTTTTTTTTTGTGGTATGGGGATTGAACCCAGGGGTGTTCTACCTCTGAGCTACACCCTGGCCCTATTTTTTTATACTTTATTTTGAAACTAGGTCTCATGAAGTTGCAGAGGGCCTCACTAAGTAGAGAGAGAGAGAGGGAGAGAGAGAGGAGAGAGAGAGACAGGGAGAGAGAGAGAGAGAGAGAGCTGAGGCTGGCCTCGAACCCGGATCCTCCGGTCTCCACCTCCCAAAGTACTGGGATTAAAAGCGTGCGCCACCACGCCCAGCATTGTTTGACCTTCTTAATGATTGCCATTCTAATTGGGGTTAGGTGAAATCTTAGAGTAGTTTTGATTTGCATCTCCCTGATTGCTAATGATGTTGAACATTTTTTCATGTATCTATTGGCCATTTGTATCTCTTCTTTCGTGAAGTATCTATTCATTTCAGTTGCCCACTTCTTGATCGGATTATTTGTTTTCTTAGTGTAAAGTCTTTTAAGTTCTTTGTATATCCTAGATATTAGACCTCTGTCAGAGGGATAGTTTGCAAAGATCTCCCATTCTGTAAGCTTTCTCTTTAGGCTCTTGATGGTTTCTTTTGATGAGCAGAAGCTTTGTAGTTTAATGTTATCCCACTTATTAATTCTTGTTTTAATTTCCTGTGCTTTGGAGATCTTGTTGAGGAAGTTTCTACCTGTGCCTGTATGTTGGAGTGTTGAACCTATGCCTTCCTCTAATAATTTCACAGACTCTGGTCTAACTTTCAAGTCTTTGATCCATCTCGAGTTGACTCCTGTGCAGGGTGAGAGGTAAGGATTTAGTCCTATTTTTCTACAGGTTTCCCAGCACCATTTGTTGAAAAGATTCTTTCTCCAATGTATGTGTTTAGCACCTTTGTCGAAAATCAATTGACTATAAGTTTGTGAACTTGTTTCTGTATCTTCTATTCTGTTCCACTGGTCTATGCATCTGTTTTTGTGCCAATACCATGCTGATTTTATTACTATAGTAATAAATAGTACAATTTGAAGTCAGGAATTGTGATGCCTCCTGCATGGTTCTTATTGCTGAGAATTGCTTTGGCAATTCTGGGTCTTTTGTTTCTCCATTTAAAATTAATGACTGATTTTTCTAGATCTGTGAAAAATGATGTTGTTATTTTGATAGGGATTGCATTGATTCTGTAGATCATTTTTGGCAGAATGGCCATTTCAATAATATTTATTCTTCCTATCCAAGAGCAGGGGAGATCTTTCCATCTTCTAGGAGCTTCTTTAATTTCTTTCTTCAGAGTTCTATAGTTTTCATTGTAGAGGTCTTTACCTTTTTGGTTAAGTTTATTTCTAGGTATTTGATTGGTTTTGAAGTTATTGTGAATGGAATTGTTTTCTGAATTTCTTTCTCAGTGGATTCATGGTTGGCATATATGAAAGCTACTGATTTTTTTAGGTTGATCCAGCTACTTTACTGAATTTGGTAATCAGCTCTAGTAGATTTTTGGTTGAGTTCTCTGGGTCTTCTAGATATAGGATCATATCATCTGCAAATAAAGATGATGTTAATTTTTCTTTTCCTATTTGAATTCCTTTGATATCCTTCTCTTGTCTTATTGCTCTGGCAAGAGTTTCGAGGACTATATTGAAAAGGAGTGGTGATAGTGGGCATCCTTGTCTTGTTGCTGTTTTTAAGGGGAATTCCAGCAATTTTCCCCCATTCAATATTATATTGAATTCAATATTATATTGGCTTTGGGTTTCTTATATATTGATTTAATGATGTGGAGGTATGTTCTTTCTATCCCAATATTCTGTAGAGTTCTTAACATGAATGGGTATTGAATTTTGTCAAATGCTTTTTCCGCATCTATTTGAAATGATCATGAGTTTCTTGCAAGCAGCATATAGTTCGGTTATTCTTTTTAATCCACCTTGCCAGTCTATGCCTTTTAATTGGCGAGTTGAGTCCTTTGACATTCAATGTTATTATTGAGATATGATTTTTGTTTCCTCTCATTTTTGAGTTCTATTTCCTGTTTGCTGTAGTGACAAATCTCCTGGTTTAGTTGACTACCTGGTGGAGTTCACCTGTCCTGTGGTTCTGAAAATTGCTTGTTTTTCCTTCTTTGTGATTTATTTATTTTAGGATTTTTTCCACTGTTGGCTTGATCCTCATGAATTCTTTAAGTGTTTGTTTATCATGGAATATTTTTATTTCTCCATAAATTTTAAATGATAGCTTTGCTGGATATATCAGTCTTGGTTGGAAGTTGTTTTCTCCCAGGGTCTGGAGTACTTCGTACCAATCCCTCCTGGCATCCTGACTTGGGTTGAGAAGTCTGGGGTCATTTTTATTGTTTTACCCCTGTATGTCACCTGTTCTTTTGCACTTGCTGCTTTTAGAATTCTTTCTTTGGCCTCTACATTCGATTTAATTATTACATGGCATGGGGAGGTCCTTCTTTTGTCCTGTCGTAACAGTGTTCTATATGTCTCCTGTATGTGAGTGTCTAAATCCTTTTCTATGTTTGGAAAATTCTCTGAAATTATTTCTTTGAAGAGGTTTCTTATACCTTTGGTCTTTGTTTCTAATCCTTCTTCGATGCCTTTTATCCTTAGATTAGGACATCTTGTATTGTGCTGTATTTCATGGATGGCCAGGGTGTGTGTTGTAATATCTTCTGTATATTATTGACTGTGTTGTCAGTTTTGAATGAACTGTCTTTGAGGAATGATACACTATTTTCCATGTGGTCAAACCTACTAGAGTTGGTTTCTATTGCAGTCTTTAATTTGTTTATTGATTCCTTCATTTCGTTCAGAGTTTCTTTCTGATTCTTTCTTAGAGCCTCAACTTCCTCCTTCATCTCCTCTATGCTTTCTTTGGGGCCTTTCATCATTCTGAAGATGAAAATTCTGAATTTTCTGTCTTGCATTTCCTGTAGGTCAGTATCAGTAATCTCACTTGATGCATTATGAGTGTTTCTCGTTTCTTCACTGTTCTTCATTCTCGTATTTTCGGTGTTTTCAATTTTGTGTTTCTGTTGCTTCCACATCATCTTCCTTTCTATGTGTAAGACCTCTTTATGGTCCCTGTAGACCCAATTGGGTCAGTGTGCTACAGGCTGTGGTTCCCTCCCGTATGGTTGACTGGGGTGCTGTGTGTGTATGTGTGGGGGGCACGCAGGTTCCGGAGCTTGGGTGTTGGCACGTGAGGTGCACTTAGAGGCGCAGTGTTGGATGTGGGCTCTGAGGTGTGGGTGACACTGCCGGAAGATGCCCAGTCTCTGAGGCATGGGTGCTGAGGGTCACCCGGGCCCCATGGGGTACACACGTGCTCCTGTCTCGGTAGGCATTGCTGGAGGTTGCCCAGGCTCTGATGCGCATGCTGCGTATTTCACGCGGCCTGATGGGGGTGCGGACTTCGGGTATCAGGTGTCTGAGTGTGCACGGGCGCTGACGCAAGGCGCAGAGGATTGTGCGTGGGCCCTAGTGAGGTGCACGGGCTCCTGGGCCTTGGGTGGTGGTGCCGGAGCCTGCCTTGGCTCTGAGGTGGCATGGAGGGTCGTGTATGTCTTGGGTGGCAGTGCCGGAGTGTGCGGACTCCCGCGCAGGTGAGAGAGGTTTAGGTTCTGGGTCTCGGGTAGCAGCACCCGAGGGGATCCTTGGGTGTGGGGATCCGAGGCAGGGCTTGGAGGGCCGCCTGGGTCTCGGGTGGTGGCATTGGAGTCTGAGGAGGAGCGCTGTGGCCACCCGGGTCAGGCGGGATTGCGCAGTAACGCAGGATGGTGCAGTTGGCCTAGGTGGAGGGGGGGCAGCCCTTGGCCCTTGTCATGCTGGATGGCGCTGCTGGCCTAGGTGGAGCTCAGGGGCCACCCTTGTTGTAAGGAAAGGCAGAGTGCAGGGGATCGCCCTTGTTGCGCGGGGAGGTGCCACTGGTCTAGGTGGAGCACAGGGGACCGCCCTTGTCGCGTGGGACAGTGGAGTGCAGGGGACCGCCCTTGTTGCGCAGGAAGGTGTGGCTGGTCTAGGTGGAGTGCAGGGGCGGCTGGTCTAGATGGAGCACAGGGGACCATCCTTGTGGCGCCGGACAGCAGAGCGCAGGGGACCACCCTTGTTGCGTGAGACGGCGCGGCTGGCCTAGGTGGAGCACAGGGGCGCTGCCTGGGTCTCAGCTGGCGTGGGGCTCCGATGCTGGGTGTGGGGATCATGGGAGCTTGTAGCGTGGTGGGGGGAGGTGCTCGACTGTGGCGGGAGCTCGCACTAGGGCAGTCTTTGAAGGATTTTCACGATCTGCTGTTAGGATGGCCCCACCACTCACAGAACTCTGCTCCGGTTTCTCCTCCTGATTTGCTGTTGGATCTGGGGGCTATTAGCCCCGGCTGTAGGGTCCGGGGTAAAATGGCTCCTTACCGATCCTGCCGACACGGGATTGCAGCTCTTTGTGGGAATCTGCAGCTGGTAGGCTCTGTGTCTGTGTATTCATACTCGGGTTGCTGGATTTGGGGTTTTGGTTCTTCTGTGGCTGTGTGATGTTGTTTAGTTCTGTGCCTCCGAGGCGGTTTTGAGACAGGTTCGCTCAGGGGCTCCTATTACGTGGCCATCTTGAATCTTCTTTCTTGTGTTCTTTCTGTTTCCTTGACCCATGTCTGTCTGTCTGTGAGTACCATATAATCTTGATTATTGTTGCTTTATTATATGTTTTGAAATCAGAATGAATAAGCTTTTAAATTTTCTTTCTTTCTCTTCAGATTGTTTTAGCTATTTTGCATTCTTAGTTTTCCATATAAATTATAGAGTCAATTTATTTATTTCTGTACTGGAATATTAAGATTGCATAAAATCTAAAAACCAATCTGGGGAAAATTGCCATCTTAATAATTTTAAATCTTTTAATTTATTAATATGGAATATTTCTTTATTAATTTAGATCTTATCATTGCAAGTTTTATTGTTTTAAGTGTGCTAATCTATTACTTTTAAAATTTATTTTTAATATTTTATGCCATTTTTATGCTGTGATGAATAGAATGTATTTATTTCCTTTTTCTAAATGGTCATTGTTAATGTATAAAGTACAGTGATTTTTTTTATGAAGGAAATCCTAAAATTTGCAACAACATTTATGAACCTAGAAGACATTAAGCCAAGTGAAATAATTCTAGGAGGACAGATTTTGCATATCTCTTATATGAGGTATCCATAATAGTTAGAATTACAGAAGCAGACAGTAGACTGATGGTTACCAGGGGATGGGGGAGTGGACTATAGGGAGCTGTTTTCCAGTAGGTATAAGGCTATATAGTTGTACAAGATGATTCTAGAGATCTACTGAATATCACATGTATAGTCAACAATAAATTATAAATTATTATTTATTAGTAAATAAACAATGTACTGTGTGCTTAAAAATTGTTAAGAGATAGATATTGTGTTAAATGTTCTTACTGTAACTGAGTCCTTTCTTCACTGGTTCCCTTCCCATGTGGTCCCATCTGGGGTGACAAAATGATATAGGGTACCTCCTGTTACTGGGTTCTCATCCAGTGGATTTCAACAAATGAAGTCCAAGGACCAATGAAGGGTACAGAAATAAGAAAGTTTATTTTTAAGTCAAGGAAAAATACAAGACTAAAACAGCCCTCCCACACAGGGGGAGGGATCCCCTAAAGAGTCACCTTTGAAGTTCTTGGGAGGTGGGCTTCTAAACCTTATTGAGGTTCCCCATCTTCTTTTTTTTTTTGTGGTACCAGGGATTGAACCCAGGGGCATTCTACCTCCGAGCTCCACCCCCAGCCCTATTTTTTGTTCTTTTATTTTGAAACAGGGTCTCCCTAAGTTGCGGAGGGCCTCACTAAGTAGCTGAGGCTGGCCGCGAAACTGGATCCTCTGGTCTCAGCCTCCCAAGTACTGGGATTACAAGTGTGTGCCACCACGCCCGGCCCCCATCTTCTTTTTTTTTTTTTTTGCGGTACGGGG
>PVJS01053655.1:0-13219 GCA_004027185.1 Glis glis
GTTTGTTTTCTTAGTGTAAAGTCTTTTAAGTTCTTTGTATATCCTAGATATTAGACCTCTGTCAGAGGGATAGCTTGCAAAGATCTTTTCCCATTCCGTAGGCTTTCTCTTTAAGCTCTTGATGGTTTCCTTTGATGAGCAGAAGCTTTGTAGTTTAATGCTATCCCACTTATTAATTCTTGTTTCAATTTCCTGTGCTGTGGAGGTCTTGTTGAGGAAGTTTCTACCTGTGCCTATATGATGGAGTGTTGGACCTATGGCTTCTTCTGATAATTTCACAGTCTCTGGTCTAACTTCCAGGTGTTTGATCCATCTCGAGTTGACTCTTGTGCAGGGTGAGAGGTAAGGATTCAGCTCCATTTTTCTACAGGTAGATAACCAGTTTTCCCAGCACCATTTGTTGAAAAGACTGTCCTTTCTCCAAAGTATGTGTTTGGCACCTTTGTCAAAAATCAATTGGCTGTAAGTTTGTGGACTTGTTTCTGTATCTTCTATTCTATTCCACTGGTCTATGTGTCTGTTTTTGAGCCAATACCATGCTGCTTTTATTACTATAGCTCTGTAGTATAATTTGAAGTTAGGAATTGTGATGCCTCCTGCATGGTTCTTATTGCTGAGAATTGCTTTGGCTATTCTGGGTCTTTTGTTTCTCCATATGAAATTAATGACTGATTTTTCTAGATCTGCAAAAAATGATGTTGGTATTTTGATAGGGATTTCATTGACTCTGTAGATCATTTTTGGCAGGATGGCCATTTTGATAATATTTATTCTGCCTATCCAAGAGCAGGGAAGATCTTTCCATCTTCTAAGATCTTCTTCAATTTCTTTCTTCAGTGTTCTATAGTTTTCATTGTAGAGGTCTTTTACCTCTTTGGTTAAGGTTATTCCTAGGTATTTGATTGGTTTTGAAGTTATTGTGAATGGGATTGTTTTCTGGATTTCTTTCTCAGTGGATTCATGGTTGGCATATATGACATTTTCTTTTAAATAATAAAGTGTAATTTCCCTTATTCACTGTATATATACATGCAGGACTTTTATGACTTCCCTGTAGTAGATAGTAGGGTAGGAATGAAAGTAATTGAGCATTTCAGATATTGTTGCCACTGTTCGGAATAAGTATGAGTGAGCCTGTGACTACAGTAGTAGTCGATTCACAGTGATGGAAAGTATTTGATATGGGATAGATTTTTAATTCAGGGTCTATGTATCTGCTGATAGATTGACTGGGACTTTTATTTTGTTGCTGTTGTGTTTTGTTTGTGGTTCCCTAAGCACACGGATGAATGATAATTTTACCTATTGAGGTGGAGAACAGTAGGATGAGAGAAATTTCACATGCATATTCAGCAGAATTAAGAGTTTGCTTTAGAACATGTAAAACTTGAAATACATGTTTTTTTTTTTTATCCGAGTGGGGATTTCTTGAGGCATGTTAATCTCTAGCTAACTGAACACAGTGCCAATTGTAGGATGCTTTAGGAAGGGTGAATATTGGAAGTAATGCGTGCATGGAGAAGTTTATTTGTTGCTGAGTCTCAAGCACCATCATAAAATTTCTAAAAGTTTTATATAGTGGTTGGAGAAAATATATTTTATTTGGTCTTTTGATCCTGATAGTCCTTTAATTAGTAAATCAACATAATAGAGGGTCCTGGTCTCTCTCTGGTGCCCAATCCTGAGTACAAGAAATGTAATTCTTTTCAAAGAAAAAATAGGTCAAAGTAGTAGATGTAAGATGTTTTTGACTGACTTTAAAAGGATCCAGAAATGTGTAATAAAATCATCATATCCCCTTGCTTTTATAAAATATATTTTTACAATGTAATTTCCTATCCTAAACAGCATTATACTTTAGCTTTAACATTCTGTATTTTAATTTTTTAAATCAGTATCATTTTGTTCTTTATGGCTAAGTAAAATTCCATTGTGTGTATATACCACAGTTTTGTAAACCATTCATGTGTTGATGGACACCTAGGCAGGTTTCATAATTTGGCTACTGTGAATTGTGCTGCTATAAACATGATTTTGTGTGTATTGCTGTAATATTCTGATTTCAATTCCTTTGGAAAGATGCCCAGGAGTGGCATAGTTGGCTCATATATTTTCTCTCATATGTGGGAGCTAGAATGAATTTGGGTAACAAAAAAGACCTAAGATAAAGGAATGGAGACTCCAGTGGATTGGTGAAGGGCTTTTAGGGGAGGGAGGAGGGGGAAGGAAGTGTAACGAAGGCAGCAGTTTAAACAATGCTACGCATATATATGAAATTATCAAAACCAATCTCAATGACACATACAGGGAAGGGGGAAGTGTGGTGGGATCTGGAGGGAAACACACCAAGTGTTGTGTGCATGTATGTCCCTATCACTCTATACCACATTATGATGTATAATCACAATGCACCAATACAAGTATATTAAAAATCACAATCATGTTTCAAATACATATTCATCATATGTGTGACTGTGATTTATTCATATTCAGTGCTGTGTGACAGTGATTCTCAAAAGGTCATCTCCAGACTCTGGTTGTCCTTAAGATAATTTCAGGTAATTTTACAAATTCAAACCTTTTTCTTTTTAATAATGAGATGTAATTTTCCTTTTCACTTTTTGGCATTGGTATTGCTGGTGATCAAGAATTGGCAGCAAAACCACTGGAACTTTAGCACAAATCAAAGTAAACACCAAAAGGAGTCATCATGGTCCATACTGCCATGTGCTTGTAGTTTAGAGAAAAAAAAAAGCCAATCTCACTGAGAAATCTACTTGATGAGGCAATAAACTCTTAATTTTATCAAATTTCCATAATTGAATTTAACTTTTTAAACATTCTATGTGAAAATATGTGAATCACACAGATAGCTCACCAGATGTGCACAAAATTAAGTTGTTCATGCTATTGCTTTTGCTACAAGTCTAGCTACCTGCTTCTCAATGGAATGGCATTTTACTTGAAACTGACTGACAGACAACCTACAGTGACACTACTTGGGGATCTTGCATATGTGTTTATGAAAATTAAAGTATAAATCTGTCACTTCAGAGAAGTCTTGACAGTAATTTTTTTTAACCAGTGGAAAACCTCAAACCTTCAAGCCAAAGCCTTAATTTTGTAAAATGTGTATCTACTACACTGAGCTCTACAGTTTACCAAGACTAGATACTCTTTTCTGATGACATATTAAAATTATGAATTTTTGATATTGTATATTGGAATGTGTCAACATTTGCAAAACTGCTAAACAGAAAAATACTATTATCTTCTGAATGATGAATGCCTAATGTAACAAAACCAAGCTTGGGCAACATACAGCATGGATCCCAAGAATATAGTGTAAAAGATTATAAAGCATTCATTTATAAATTTTTCAAAATGAAAATAAAAAGTAATTTTTTATTATTATTGGTGCATTGTAATCATACATCTTGATGAAGTTCAGGGTGATAGAGGCATACATGCACACAGCACTTGTTGAGCCCTCCCCCAGTTCCCATCCTATTTCCTCTTCCTCCCCTCCTTCCTGTCCTCAGCAGGTGATTGGCTTTGATAAGTTTGTATATGTACATCATGTCCATCAAGGTGTTTCCTTCTTCTCCCCTTCCATCTCCCTCAGTTAGGTCTCCTTCTTCACTCAACTGAGGTTTCTCATCCTTTGTCTGGAGTCCCTCCTATATCTCAATTTCTCCCTAACTGTTGCATATTACGGAGAACATCCAACTTTTCACTTCTTGTGACTGACTAATTAAACTTAGCATAATGTTCTTCAGTTACATCCACTTCCCTGCAAATGACATAATTTTGTTCTTCTTTCTGGCTAAGTAAAATTCCATTGTGTACATATCTCACAGCTTTGTAATCCATTCATCTGTTGAAGGACATTTTGGTTGGTTCCATAGTTTGACAATTGTAAATTGTGCAGCTATAAACATATATATGCATGCGTTTCTCTGGTATTTTGGTTTCCATTCTTTTGGGTAGCTACCCAGGAGTGGTATACCTGGGTCATATGGTAGATTCATTCCCTTTCTTCTGAGGATCCTACACCTTGTTTTCAAAAGTGGTTGCACTAATTTGTAATCCCACCAACAATACATCAGAGTTCCTACTTCTCCACATCCTCACCAGGATTTGTTGCTATTTGTGTTTTTATTTTTTATTTTTATTTATTTATTTATTTATTTTTTGCGGTGCTGGGGATTGAACGCAGGGGCGTTCTACCTCCGCGCTACGCTCCCGGCCCTATTTTTTATACTTTATTTTGAAACCGGGTCTCACGAAGTTGCAGAGGGCCTCACTAAGGAGAGAGAGAGAGAGAGAGAGAGAGAGAGAGAGAGAGAAAGGGAGAGAGAGAGACGGAGAGAGAGAGCTAGAGAGCTGAGGCTGGCTGCAAACCCGGATCCTCTGGTCTCTGCCTCCCAAAGTACTGGGATTACAAGGGTGCGCCACCACGCCCGGCTTGTTATTTGTGTTTTTAATGATTGCCATTCTAATTGGGGTTAGGTGAAATCTTAGGGTAGTTTTGATTTATATCTCTCTGACTGCTAATGATGTTGAGCATTTTTTCATACATTTATTGGCCATTTATATTTCTTCTTCTGTGAAGTGTCTATTAGTTCACTTGCCCATTTTTGATTGGATTATTTGGGCTTTTTGGTAGTGAGTTTCTTGAGTTCTCTGCATATTCTAGATATTAGCCCTCTATCAGAGGCGTAGCTGGCAAAAATCTCCCATTCTGTTGGCTCTCTGTTGAGGTTCTTGATAGTTTCCTTTCCTGCACAGAAGCTCCTCAGTTTAATGCAATCCCACATATTGATCCTCATTTTAATTTCTTGTGCCTTTGGGGTCTTGTTGAGGATGTTTTTACCCATGCTTATCTATTGGAGTGTTGGTACTATGCCCTCTTCAAGTAGCTGCAAGGTTTCTGGTCTAATTCCAAGGCCTTTGATCCATCTTGAATTGACTTTTGTGCAGGGTGAGAAAGTGGGGTTGATTTCCATTTTTATGCATGTGATTAACCAGTTTTGCCAACACCATTTGTTGAAGAGGCTATATTTTTTCTGGTGTATGTTTTTGGTCCCTTTGTTAAAAATCAATTGGCTGTAAGTGTGTGGATTTGTTTCTGAGTCTTCTATTCTGCTCCATTGGTATATGCGCCTGCTTTTGTGCCAATACCATACTGTTTCTATTACTATGGCTCTGTAGTATAGTTTGAGGTCAGGTATTGTGATGCCACCTGCATGATTCTTGTTGCTGAGAACTATTTTGTCTATTCTGGGTTTTTTGTTGTTCCAAATGTATTTAAGGACTGATTGTTATATATCTGTGTATAATGACCATGGTATTTTAATGGGTATTGCATTGAATCTGTAGATCATTTTTGGAAGAATGGCCATTTTGATATTTATTCTGCCTATCCAAGAGCATGGGAGGTCCTTCCATCTTCTAATGTCTTCTTCAATTTCTTTTTTCAATATTTTATAAATTTCCCTGTAGAGGTCTTTACCTCCTTGGCTTGCTTTATTCCAAAGTGTTTTATTGTTTTGGGGGATATTGTCAGTGGAAATATTTTCTGGATTTCTTTTTCAGTGAACTTATGGTTGGCATATAGAAAATATTCTGATTATTTAAGGTTGATTTTGTATCCAGACACTTTGCTGAATTTGTTGATCAATTCTATAAGCCTTTTGGTTGAGTTTGTTTGGTCTTCTAAGTATAATATGTCATCTGCAAATAGAGATAGTTTCAGTTCTTCTTTACCTATCTGTACTCTTTTGATTTACTTCTCTTGCTTTATTGCTCTGGCTAGAGTCTCAAGTATTATATTGAAAAGGAGTGGTGATAGTGGAAATCCTTGTCTTGTTCCTGTTTTTAAGGAGAACTCTTGTAGTTTTTCCCCATTCAATATGGTGTTCGCTGTGAGCCTATTAAGACACTATTACTATCATTAGTAGAATTTTGATGTAGAATGTGATGTAATACCTAAAAAGATATACACAATTATATAAAAGTTTTCTATTAAAATAATTATCTTTTCCAATAATGAATCTAAGATAGGATTTTCTCCATCAGATTTATTAACCAGATAAACGTATCAAAAACAGATTGAAGACAAAATAGATATTTTCTATTAAGACATATATAAATGCTTTAATTTAATATCACTTTTTTATTAAAATTAAATTTAATAAAACAGACTATTGAGATTAATACCCATTTGAATTCTTATTTTTTAAGTAATGAATATTTAACAATATCTATCTAATTAGAAAATACATTTTGATGTTTCTAACACACACACACCACACACACACACACAAACACACACACACACACACACACACACACACACACACACACACACACTAAAATTTTGAAGTTCCCCCAAATTTTTAAGGGTACAAGTCTGTCCTAAAACTAAAAAGTTTGAAAACTGTTCTTATATAAATATAATTCACTTTCATTGGAGCTTCCCTAGTGGACATGCAAGCTATTTCCAGGTTTTTCTTGAGAACAAGTTGTTAGGATTCAAGGCTATTTTTATGTGTTTCTTGTTGCAATTTGGAAGAAGATTTTTTAGAGTAGATATGGGTGTGGATTTTCTTGGGTTCAGTTATGTTAAATAATGGCAATTTATTTTCTGAATAAGTTATATGATTATTTTGTGGTACTGGGGATGGAACCCAGGGGCCTTCTACCTCCGGGATGTACCCCCAGACATATTTTATTTTTTGTTTGAAAACAGGGTCTTGCTAAGTTGCTAAGAGCCTCAATGAGTTGCTGAGGCTAGCTTTGAACCTGCAATCCTCTTCTCTCAGCCTCCCAAGAACTGAGATTACAGCTGTGTGCCACCACACCCAGCCCAGTTATATGAATTTATTTTTCCCTCATTAATTCATAAAAGATTTTCTCTAAATCTTGACCAACAATGGAGGCTGCTAAATATTCTTAATGTTTGGTAATCTAATAGGTGCAGTATTGATTGTTCATTTCTAAGTTTGCCTTTCCCTGGTGACTATTGACTTTGAGCATATTTTCATGTGTAAATAATCTTTTCAGAGCCAGGCATGGTGGTGCCCCCCTATAATCCTGGTACTTGGGAGGATGACAGGTTTGAGACCAGTCTCAGTAACTTAGTGAGACTCTCAGCAACCTAGCAAGACCCTGTTTCAAAAGAAAAATAAAAAGGGTTGGGAGTGTAACTTGGAGGTAGAATGCTCCTAGGTTCAATCCCTAGTACCAAAAAAATCACTTCAGATCTCCTGTTTTGTAACATTTTTGATGATGTCTTTTTGGTTATTTTTTAATTGTTTTATTGTATTAAATTCCTTAGTTAGTAGGCTTATTGCTAGAACTTAGATATGAATTCCTTGTAAGTTATACATATTGAAAATGATTTCATGAGAAGGAAACTTTAGATAAAAAGGGCTTTGTGTTTTAATGTCATCTTGTAATTTATTTGATTCTTAGTTCACTGTGTTTTTTAAAGAAAGCTTTTATTACTACCTTTAGTTCATATATATATATATTTACTTGTACTTTTTCCCAAAAAAGTACTAGAAGTTTTGTATGGTAGGAATAACTCCAAACATGTTGATTCTTCAACATTGCTCTCATAGTTTTTCAAGCAAACACTAAACTAGGTACTGCTGTGAAGGGATTATGTGGGTGTAACATAAGTCTCAGGCACATTGATCTTAAGATTTAGAACTTGTCCTGGTGGGCCTTACTCAAGCAGGCCCTTCAGATGCTGGACATTTTCTCTAGGTAGTTGCAACAGCAGAAATGGGAGAGTTACAAAGCACTAGACGGACTTGATGTTAAGCTGACAACATGAACATTCAGGATCCATGTCATAAGGAACATGGGCAGTTTCCAAAAAGTTGAGAGTGGAACCTGGCTGACAGCCTGGAGGAAACATCAGTCCTACAGCCACAAGGACCTGAATTCAGTCAACAAGCTGAAGGAGTCTGAAAGAATTTCCCCCTGAGCCTCCAGGCTAAAGCAGGCCTGGCCAAAACCCTGATCTCAGACTTAATGAATATAAGCAGAGAACCCATCAGAGCCCAACAGCTTCTGCTCTATAGAAATGTGAACCATAAATGGATTTTTTTAAACCTCAACAGGAAACAAGAATATGATCTTTAGGATTCACGCGTCCTTTTTCCAATTTTCTCTCCACTATCCACAACACCGCATTCCCTCTCACTCTGACACCCCTCTCACTATTTTTCATCTTCTCTTCTTTTTATGACATATTATTTGATTCTCAGAACTGTGTTGGAATTCAGATGCGAGGATAAGACACTAAAAATGCTTCTTGTGAATACCTCTTTGGCAACCGCAGGGTTTTATAACAATATCTGCATACTTGTATTTCCAAAATGTATTGTACTATTGGAGTGCCTTAAATAACAAAGTAATGATTCCTGTTCTGATATCCTGGTGCTAGTGCCTATCAAATAAAATTGTCTGTTACTATTCATTTATAGAAGAAATCCTGAGAATATTGATTTCTAGGTATTTCTCTTGAGCATCAGAAGTATTACATTTGATTTAATGGATGCACATTCAATGGGTAAACTCACACATGAATATTTCATAGCATTGTTACAATTGTATTTGACTCTAATGTGTGTAGAGCATATTACTTAAGAAACTATATGTAAATGACACTTTCCAACTATCTACCGGGAAAATGTGAGATAATGTAAGATTTTTAGAAGGAAAGAAACACTTTTTTTTTTCATTTTACAGCTCATGATTCATCAGTTTTGAAATTATCTGTAGAAATAGAGAATGACCCACTACTTGGTTTGATATTAATTGCATGTTCATTGTTTGTGCAACAAACTTAACTCAGTGAGTTTAATTTGGAAAATTCTTAATATATGTACTGTTATTTAGTCTGCATTTTGTATCATCAGAGAAGCTTATAAACTGCTAGTGAATCACATAAACCTAATTGATTAAATGTTCACTCAAATTTATGAGTCTGATTAGGCACAGAGCATTTTGCATACAAATCATCTTGTGAGGCTTGGGTTCATCTAAAGCATCTCTGTGAATGTTAATAATGAATATTGATATTTCAATATTGCAGCATTTTGCTAACACATTATCTGATAGCAATGAAAATAAGCAAAGGAGTTTAAAAAGAGAAGGGAATTAAATTTCACAAACAGAACAGCTCAGTCTCTGTCCCAAGAGATTAATCTTTGGTCAATGCTTCACAATGAGTACCACAATGGGAGGGAGAGGCTGTGGAGAAAATCAGTGTTGTTTATAGCTATGTACAAGCATGCTCCCTTATTCCTCTACTGAGCCAGTATCCAGAGAAGTTAAATCCTGAAATCAGTTTTCTCATGAGGAAATAATAAAGCACAGAGCTTCAACACCAGATATACAATCAGTGGGCAAGAAAGAAATAGCTGCCTTGTTTTCAAAGTGATGTTTTCTTTATACAAGAAGTACATCCTAATAGGCTAGTATGCTTCAAGACTACGACTGAGTTGTCAGTATTGTAAATGCTTTTGCCACATTCCTCTTCTTTCTACTCTCAGCTCTGCCCTGAAAATTCTCTCATTTTTATTGATCTTTGTCTGTAACTCTGGGACTCAGGTCCACCTGACACAATGGCTTCTCGTGGCTACTTATTTCAAGGGAAGAGCAATACAAGGACAAGAAAATCCAAACTGTTTTTTACAACCTTCCTGATTAATTCCACAGAAACCTATTAACAAAGACTGAAAGGGTTAGAGATAACGAGAAAGGAATTTTGAAATACACAAAATTTCAAAGCCAGTGATATTTATACGGTTTCAGTAGTTTAATAGAAAACTGAAAATACACCGAAAACATACACCCTGACCTGAAGGCTCCCTAGACTTCCTCCCTTGACTTGTGAGCTGCCCTATCCTCTCTAAATGTTGAGTTTCATTTGTCAATCATTTCAAGTGCTAATTCCAATTTTCTGTTGAAACCTTATTCCCTACTAGAGGAATTGTTTCCAATTTATTATTCATTTCTTCATATGACAAAGATAATTGAAACACTGAAAAAAATCTCATGTTCGTGAATTTTTTTGGTGAGACTATTCAGTAAACAATATAAAACTTCATCAGGTGGCTTGGGCTTGAGCTGGCTTTTGTCTATCCAAGTCTGGTCAGATTTTCTACTTTTCTTGTGGTAGCTTTTGGACTCAAATTGATGTTAATATTTTCACATACTTATTTTCAGTGGAAAGAGAACCAACAGAAGTGATCTCTCTCACTGATAATATTGTTGAGTCAGTGGGATGCATCTGGAAGAAGCCATGTGCTAAGGAATCATGGTCCCCACTCTTCTCAGCCTGAACCCACGGCTGGGCCTAGAGCTGAGTCGCGCCAGTGATTAGGACACAAGTGCTTCATGATAAGACCTAAGATTTAGTAGTTTCCAGCCACAGGTTGCACCTTTCTAACCTGCCAGACATTCTCACATTTGTGCCGCTGGCCACTGTGTCCTGTGGTTCAGTACTAATAAAATGTCTTTGCTTCAGCAAAAGCAAATTACACATATTGGTCAAATGTGGGGAGGAAACAATTTACCCCAAAGTATAATGCCCACATAGGCACTATTTTATGCCCCATGCATTATAATGCCATTTCCTTCCTCTATGAGCTAGTTAAGTCAGTCAAATCTGAACTTAATGATTGATTGGCTTCTTTATATAAAGCAGGAATGCAAAGAATAGCTAGCATTTTTAAAACAGTGTTTTGGGCATTGGTATACCTGTGAATGTGGTTGCTCAGTTAAATATTCTTTGAACCACAAAAAGTTCAGTCTTGGTTAATGCAATGTGAAATAGAGCTGAAGAGTGAAAATTATCAAATAGACTAAAGTGATTTACTAAATGGGATAATTTTCTTTTGTTTTGTTTTTTTGGTACTGGGGATTGAACCCAGGGGTATGCTACCACTGAGCTATACCCCCAGACCTTTTTATTTATCATTCTGAAACAGGGTCTTGCTAAGTTGTTGAGGGTCTCACTAAGTTGCTGAGGCTGTCCTGGAACCTGCAATCCTCCTGTCTCAGTCTCCCAAGTACTGGGATTATAGGTGTTCACCATCACACCTGGATAACATTTATTCAAAAGAAAATAATCTGGATAATTCCCTACTAATAGTTCATTTTGACAATGCATAAAGGATCGTTAGTAAACTGCTTGTCTAATTTGATGTAATCAATACAACAAACACAGAATAAAGATTTTACCTGCCCAAAGGATTTATTTTTCCTGCACAATTTGGTCATCTAAACATGGTCAGTGTCACTCTCCTTAGTATCATGCTAGTTGGTGGACAGCTCCAGAAGGAAGCCAGGGATTGCTTGACCAGAGATTAGAAAATATAATTTCTGAAAAATCTCTCAATACCCTGCTGTGTTTATATTTCTACTGAAACAAACTGGTACCAAAATCTTTTTAAACAAAGCCTGGACTTGAAATATTTGTTAGCTGTATGTTCATTTCAATTCATCTGTTATATTATTACTAAATAAAATCAAATTTATTAAAATTGGTATGTACTTTACAAATATATATATATATATATATATAATCTTCATTAAGTATATATTCTCTAATTAATGAAACTTAACTTAGAAACAACTCATTATGGTTTATAGTATTTCTGTTTTCTTTACCAAAACAATAAAATATTGCTTTATCTAATCAATAAAAATTCCTTTACATAGTGGGACAAACTAATAGATGGTTAATTATAGTTTCTTTCATAGTACCAACTGAGAAATTATAAAATGCTAGTGCCAACTAAGAAATTATAAAATGTTAGTGAAATGAGTTTCTTTTCATTTCACTAACATTTTATACATGGGATTGCATTAAACTGAAGAACTTTTGTGCAGCAAAGGAAACAATCATGAACCCCAACAGAGAGCCGACAGAATGGGAAAAGATTTTTGCCAGCTACTCCTCTGATAGAGGACTAATGTCTAGAATATACCGAGAACTTAAAAAAATCACCACTAAAAAAACAAATAATCCAATCAAAAAATGGGCAAGTGAGCTAAATAGACACTTCACAGAAGAAGAAATACAAATGGCCAATAAATAAAAAACTTTTCAACATCATTAGCAATCAGAGAGATGCAAATCAAAACTACCCTGAGATTTCACCTAACCCCAATTAGAATGGCAATCATTAAAAACACAAACAACAACGAGTGCTGGCAAGGATGTGGAGAAGCAGGAACTCTACTACACTGTTGGTGGGATTGCAAATTACTGCAACCATTTTGGAAAAGAGTGTGGAGGATCCTCAGAAGAATGGGAATGAACCTACCATATGACCCAGCAATACCACTTCTAGGCATCTACCCAAAAAAACCGAAACCAAACTACCAGACTAATTCATGTGTTTCTATATTTATAGCTGCACAATTCACAATTTCCAAACTTTGGAACCAGCCAAGGTGTCCATCAACAGATGAATGGATTACAAAACTATGGGGTATGTATACAATGGAATTTTACGCAGCCATAAAGAAGAGCAAAATCACATCATTTGTAGGGAAATGGAGAACATTATGCTAAGTGAGATTAATCAGTCACAAAGAGTGAAAAGTTGGATGTTCTCCCTAATATGTGGAACCTAGGGAGAATGGGACTTAGAAGGGACACCAGACAGAGAAGGAGAAAACATGAGTTGAGCAAAGATGGCGACCTGAGAGAGATGGGAGGGGGGAAGAGGGAAATACACTAATGCGCACGATGTGTACACACAAACTTATCAGAGTCAATCACTATGCTGAGCACAGAAAGGAGGGAAGGGGGAGGGAATAGTGTGGGATTTGATGGAGGGCTAAATGAGCAATGTGTGCATGCATGCTTCTGATACCCTGACACTTATCAAAATATATAACTACAATGCACCAATAAATGTAATAAATAAAAAATATGTTAGTGAAATGAGTTTCTTATAAAGGCTATTTGGTAACATATCTGTCATTGCCTGTCAAAAACAGAAATTCATTACACAGGGTGAAAATAAAGGATAGAATGTGAGTAATAGAAGAAAGTAGAAAGTAGCCGGGCATGGTGGCGCACGCTTGTAATCACAGTACTTTGGGAAGTGGAGACCGGAAGATCCGGGTTCGCGGCCAGCCTCAGCTCTCTCTCTCTCTCTCTCTCTCTCTCTCTCTCTCTCTC
>PVJS01053656.1:0-13194 GCA_004027185.1 Glis glis
GTGTGTGTGTGTGTGTGTGTGTGTGTGTGTGTGTGTGTGTGTGTATGGTGCTGGGGATTGAACCCAGGGGCATTCTACCTCCAAGCTACACCCCCAGCCCTTTAAAAATTTTTTATTTGGAAACAAGTTCTCGCTAAGTTGCTAAGGGCATTGCTAAGTTGCTGAGGCTGGCTTTGAACCTGCGATCCTCCTGTCTCAGGCTCCCAAGTACTGGGATTACAGGTGTGCACCACCACGCTTGGCTGCTACTACTCTTTCCACAATTCTAGTGTCCATTCCTGACCTCGCTCCTCAACTCACAACATGCATCTGACCCGTGAGCAAATCCTCTCGGCTGCAGTAGTCACCTATCCAATCTCCCTGCCTTTGTCCTTGTCTCCCTGTGGTCTCTTCTCTATTATTATTATTATTATTATTATTATTATTATTATTTTGGTACTGGGGGTTAAACCCAGGGGCATTCTACCTCTGAGCTACACCCCCAGCCCTATTTTTTTATTCTTTATTTTGAAACTGGGTCTCACTGAGTTGCGGAGGGCCTCACCAAGTAGCTGAGACTGGCCGCGAACCCGGATCCTCTGGTCTCAGCCTCCCAAGTACTGGGATTACAAGTGTGCACCACCTCGCCTGGCTTTTCTATTATTTTTTTTAAAGAAGCTTCATTGAGACATAATTTACATGTCATACGGTTCACCCATTTAAAGTATATAATTGAATAGTTTTCACTATATTCACAGAGTTGTACAGCTGTCATCACTATCTAATTTTAGGATGTTTTTGTCACCCTAAAATGTGTCCATTAGCAGTCACTCTCTGTCCTCCCCACAGCACCCCGGCAACCATGAATGTAGTTTGTGTGTCTATAGATTTGCCTATTCTGTTCATTTAATATAAATGGAATCATGCGATACGGGACTTTTCATTTGTTCACTTAGCATGTTTTCAAGGTTCCTCCATGTTGTGGCATGTATCCATACTTCATTCTTTTTTATGGCTGAATAATATTCCATCGTGTAGATAGACCACATTTGGCTGATCCGTTCACATTTTGCTGATGGGTTCATAGCTGATGAACATTTGTGCTGTTTATACTTTTTGGCTATTGTAAAAAGTGCTGCTATAATGTTGAAAATAGTAGGTCAAAGCACATCATTCCCATGCTCAAACTTGAGCATGGCTTTGAACCTCAGAATAAAATAGTAAGTTCTCACCATGGCCCAGGAGGTCTTGTCCAACTGGCCACCTCTCACATTTTTGTACTTCTCTCCCACTTCCCAGTGCATCTTCCCTGCTGTCCTCCCAAAGGACTGGCCGTTCCTTGAGCGTGGGTGTTTGCTAGCACCTTTGCCCACACTGTTCCCTCTGGCTGAAACACTCTTCTCACAAACACCTGCTATAGATGCCACTTGGACTCGTGTTCATGACCCAGCTCGACTCCTATTCCTCCTGGAAGCCTTCCCTGCCACACCCTTGCAGAAGCTCAGCGAGCTGGCCCTGCACTGCGCTCTCGAAGCCCCCGTTATAACCACATCACTCTACCAGGATCTCTTCTAGAGTCTCTTCTAGAGTCTCTTCTAGAGTGTAGATTCTGTGAGTCTACAGTGACAGGGCAGACTCAGGGCTGTATCCCCAGTCCCCTGCATGGTGCCCGGGACTCAGAGGGCACGCAACAACCCCGGGCATTGAGTTTCTTGGTTTAGATAGAAGGGCATAGTGTGGAGGTGGCAGACACTGTCCATACCACAAGCACAGCCCGCCTACCTTTCTGTGTGTTTGGCCAACTTCCAACCACTGGTATCCATGTCTGTGCCAGAACGTGTAGAATTCAAACCATCCATGAGTGGCAGGCCAGAGTGCCAAGGAGTCAACACTCCCTGCTTTGGAAACAGCCCTGGACCAGCAACTCTCAGGAGTCGGTGTCCGCTGAACACCCTCGCCGCCACACTCCCTTGCTCCCCAGTGTGCTGTTTCAGCTGAGAGCTGAGGGGTGACTAGGAGGGAGGAGCTGCTTTGTAGCACTCCCCAGAGATTCCTCGTGGGATTAAGCTCTTGTTGCCCTCTGTGGCATCTCACTTAATAATACACCATTCCATTGGGCATGGTGGCACACACCTGTAATCCTAGTACTTGAGAGGCTGAGACAGGAGGATCACAGGTTCAAAGCCAGCCTCAGCAACTTGGCAAGACTCTCAGCAACCTAGCAAGACCCTGTTTCAAAACAAAAACAAATGAAAAAGGCTGGGGATGTATCTTGGAGGTAGAATGCCACACACACACTCACTCACACACACACACACACACCACACCATTTATTTACTGAATCCCACTTTCCCAATGTTTCCTCTGCTTCTTTGTTTATGTGGCGCTGGGGTTGAACCTAGGGGCATTCTACCTCCAAGCTACACCCCCAGCCCTGTTTTATGTTTTATATGGAAACAGAGTCTTGCTAAGTTGCTGAGAGCCTCACTAAATTGCTGAGGCTGGTCTTTTTCTTTTTTTTTTTTTTTGCGGTACCGGGGATTGAACCCAGGGGCGTTCTACCTCCGCGCTACAGCCCCGGCCCTATTTTTTATCCTTTATTTTGAAACTGGGTCTCACGAAGTTGCGGAGGGCCTCACTAAGTAGAGAGAGAGAGAGAGAGAGAGCGAGCTGAGGCTGGCTGCGAACCCGGATCCTCCGGTCTCCGCCTCCCACAGTACTGGGATTACAAGTGTGCACCACCACGCCCGGCCTCAGGCTGGTCTTGAACCTGCAATCCTCCTGTTTCAACCTCCCAAGTACTGGGATTACAGGTGTGTGCCACCACGCCCGGCTTTTCCACTTCTTAAAGATGCCAGTTCCACTCAAGCCCTTGTCCATTACAGTGGAATTATCAAAATGCCAACATTCCAGCCCAAAGCCCCACCATGCGTGGCTTCCTTTTTCCTTTCAGACCACAATGACACCAGCCTGGATGTATCACCCAACCAAACAAACTCATAAAGCCAATTAGTTATATCGATGAGCAGTGTTTATGAGTTCCTACAGATCAATTCATAAATATTATAAATTGAAACAATTCCTAAATAATGCCCTGTGACTAATGGCTCTGGCTGTAGTGGATTTTACCACTTTGCTGAGTGTTATGACCTCCCACGTCACGACGGTGACTCGGCCCGGCAGCCTCAAGGTCAAAGCGCCTGCGTTTCTAGCTTCTGCACTGGGTGGCAGGGATCCTGGCGGTTCACCCTTTTGGAACTTAGGGAATTTCATGTATTTTGACTTTTTTTAACCTGTGGTTTCAGAAGCCAATGCATTCATGCACATTCATTTAACAAATACGTCTGGAGCACTTTCTGTCTATGTGCTAAACATTGTGTTGGATACTGAAAATATAGTGATGTATTGACCAGGAGAGGTTAGGTCCTGCTATAGTAATATGTTAACTTTGAAATGCTAGACTCTTTTTTTTTTGTATGTGTGTGTGGTACTGGGGATTGAACCCAGGGGCATTCTACCTCTGAGCTACACCCCTAGCCCTATTTTTTTTTTAATTTTAAACAGGGTCTCGCTAGGTTGCTGAGGGCCTCACTAAGTTGCTGAGGCTGGCCTTGAACCTCCTATCATCCTGTATCAGCCTCCCAAGTGCTGGAATTACAAGGGTGTGCCACTACTCCTGGAGAAATCCTAGATTCTTAACACAACAAAGTTTTTTTTCCGTTTTCTTTCCTCATTCATGCTACACATCCAGTGTGGACCAACAGAGGGCGCTCCTCCACACAGTCGCTCGGGAACCCAGGCTGAAGGAGCATTGTCTATCACTGCCTTGGGGAAACTGGTAACTAGAGAGTTACCATGCCAACTTTCCTATGCTTCAGCCCAGAAGTGACATGCATGAGCCCATGAGACAGAAGTAGTCACATGACCCCAATTAACTGCTGTCCTTGGAGAGCTCGCATTGTGGCTTGCGTTGTAGAAGTCAGGGATCAAACAAATTATTGCATAAATAATTATTTAATAATAGGGATGATGGCTACAAAGAGAATTCAGGGTCCTCTGAGAGTGTAAAACAGGAGACCAGATTCCTTCTAGGTGGTCTGGGATGGCTTCTCTTGGGAAGGGTTATTTCAGAGAACAGTTTCCTTGCTTTTACTAAGTGTCAATCAAACCAGGCCTGAGGGACACACAGGAATTGGGCAGGTAAAGAGAGGGAGTGAGGTTCCCAGATGTCTCACAAAGACTCTACTTTCATGCCAGGCGTGGTGGTGCACGCTTGTAATCCCAGTACTTGGAAGGCTGAGACAGGAGGATCGCAGGTTTGCGGCCAGCCTCAGCTACTTAGTAAGGCCCTCTGCAACTTTGTGAGACCCTGTTTCAGAAATAAAAGAATAAAAAAATAGGACTGAGGATGTAGCTCAGAGGTAGAATGGCCCTGGGTTCAATCCCCAGTACAAAAAAAAAAAAATAGATTCTACTTCCAAAAACTTTACAGTGTGCCTCGAAGGAGGAGGAATGTATAGAAACAACAACAACAATAGCTTTAGTCAGCAGTGGCTGCCTACATGGTTGAGCATGCGCTGTGCTAAGTGGTTTTTGTATGTTGTCTCATTTAACCTAAGCTCCTGACAGGTTTAGCAACACACTGCTGGTGAGTGTGTGGGCAGGACTTGAACTTGTGTGTGCACTTGAAGTTCGCCGTGGACCACTGTGTGCTACACATTCTGGAGCGAAGGCTCAGTGACTGACTGGCTTAGCTCAGGGGCCCTGTGGCTGCCAGAGTGTGAGAATGACCTCTTGCTCTTAGGCTGATCTTCCTCTGCCTTGCTGGCGCGTCACTGGATCTCCCTGCACCTCAGTTCATCATTAAAATGACAGCATTTGGCTGGTCAGAGCGCTTTTTTTTTGCGGTACCAGGGATTGAACCCAGGGGCGTGCTACCTCCGAGCTACACCCCCAGCCCTATTTTTTATCCTTTATTTTGAAACTGGATCTCACGAAGTTGTGGAGGGCCTCACTAAGTAGCTGAGGCTGGCAGCGAACCCGGATTCTTTGGTCTTCGCCTCCCAAGTATTGGGATTACAAGTGTGCGCCACCACACCCAGCCTAGAGAGTTTTTTGAAAAGCTTTAATGTAGTACAATATATCTTTTTTTTCCTTACTGGGGATGGAACCCAGAGCGTTCTATCTCTGAGCTACACCCCCAGCCCTATTTTATTTTGCAACAGGGTTTTGCTAAGTTGTTAAGGGTCTCGCTAAATTGCAGAGGCTGGCCTCGAACCTGCAATCCTTCTGTCTCAACCTCCCAAGTACTGGGGTTATAGGCATGTGTCACCATGCCTGGCAGTGGAGTAGAATATTTTTTAAAAATGCAGCCTCAGCAACATAGCGAGACTCTCAGCAACCTAGCAAGACCCTGTTTCAAAACAAAAAATGAAAAGGGCTGGGAGTGTAGCCCAGAGGTAGAATGCCCCTGACTTTAATACTCAGTGCCACTCCCCCAAAGCAATACAATATATAAAACAGATAGGAGTGGTGAGTAACATGAGGATCCCCAAGTGTCATCATTCCTTTTAGCAGCACCTGGTTCCCCTCTGTGGAGCTTGGCATATGGTAAGTGCTCAGTAAACTACTGGGCCAGCTAAGGTGATTTCCAGCCATCAGATATGCTGGGTGTTACCAGTATTGACGAGCAGTGGCAATTTGATGATGAGGTTGGACTCCTTTCTTATCCCTTGTGGTAGGTAGAATAATGCCACTCCCCAAAGATGTCCACATCTTAACCCCTGAAGCCTGTGTGTGTGTGTGTGTGTGTGTGTGTGTGTGTGTGTGTGTGTTACTTTACATGGCAAAAGGGACTTCGTAGATAAGACAAAGTTAAGGATCTTGAGCTGGGAGGATTATGCTGGATCATCTGGATGGGTCCAATGTAACTTTAAGGTTCTTATAAGAGGAACAGGTGGGTCTGAGAAGGAGACGAGAGGATGGAAACAGATGGGAGAGAGAGAGAGGCAGACGGGGTGGGGGGAGAGAGAGAGAGAGACAGAGAGAATGAATGTTTTAAAGATATCGTCCTACTGGTTTTGAAGATGGAGAAGGGGATCACTGGACAGGGAATATGGGTAGTCTCTAGAAGCTGGAAAAGGCAAAAAAACAAAACAAAACAAAACAAAACAAAACAAACCCCTGATTCTCCCCCAACACCTCCAGAAGGAACACAGCTCTGTTGATTTTAGCCCCGATAGACTCATTTTGGACTTCTGACTTCCAGAATTATAAGATAATAAATTTCAGGGTTTAAAAAAAAAGCCATTGAGTTAGGGTAATTTGTTATATCAGCTGCAGGAAACTCATACATCCCTCTGAGACAAGAATCTACTCCACACCACAGGTTGATTATGTCCCCACGCATCAAGGGCCACTGTGTGTCAGCCACTATGCTTCACTTAATTTCTCTTATCTCATTTGGCACTCTGAACAGCCCTGTGGGTAGAGTCTGTCATGTCCACTTAGTAAAAGTGAGGGAACTGGTCTCTGAAGGTTACATCACCAGCTCAAGGTCACTCAGGTAGAAAGTGTATGTGGAGAGGAGGACTTTGAAGCAGGTCCTAGTGTGTCTGGCTCTGAAACCATCCCTTTGCTCTTTTGCCTTCCGAAGAGACCATTTGTAGAGGACGCTTGGAAGGCATCCAGACCCCAAGCCTACAAGCAGTGCCTTATGCAAAGTCAGAGGCCAGACTCGCCCTTGCTGGTGTGGGGCATCAGTGTCTTTATGGAGCTGCTGGTGTGTGTGGAAAGAGAGTGGCGTTTTGTTTAATTTCATCTGGGCTGCATGTTCTTTGGAAGCTCAATTTTCTTCCCTGAAAATGGAGAGGAAAAAAAACCTCCCCACTGCTCCTTAAATTTCTTCTGGGACAATTGAATTGTCTGCTCGGTGCAGAATTCTCCATTTGAAAGGAGGAGACTGGGAGAAGCAATTGCTTCTAGCTGGAGCACAGGCCCAGGCTCACTAGGAAATGCAGAAAACAGGCCTGGCTGTTGTGAGTGTGGAGTCCCCTGTGTGAATATCCATGGGGTTTGGAAAACCAATAATTGAGCAAACAGATATAATTAAAACACACCAAAAACAAAAGCCACCATGTTATTTTCAAATTTCTTTTGGTAAGTGGGATTTAATATCATTTTAATAATTATTGATTACAAAATCATAGATGCTTATTTTAGAAATCCTGGAAAATACTGGAAAAAAATCGAGAAAGACAATGGCCTTAAATCCCACCAACCAGACTAAATGATGGTCAATATTTTAGGATGTTCCTTTTTCCTATGACTCTTCAACAGATCATTCAACTTGGGGCCCATATGTTTTCACTTAATATTGTGTCTTGGGTATTTCCCATTATCATTAAAATATCACTTTAAATTAGAGGCAGACAGTGCAATGGTAAAAAGATTTATCTTGAGCGTATGTAGATGAGTTGGCGCCTGTGCGACCCAGCCCAGTGGTCTCACCTCGTATATTCTTCTGAGTCCAGAATCTACCCCACAGCGCAGGTCTGCCCTCTAGAAATAGAGGGTGATGTCTGGAGATATTTTTGGTTGTCACCACTCAGGTGGTGGGGAGGAGACTGCTACTGCCATCTAGCATTAGAGATCAGAGATACCGCTAGATATCCTACAGTGCACAGCTCAGCCCCTGTAACAAAGAATTTCCTGATCCTAAATGCCAAAAATCCGAGGTAAACCCCGACTTATCTTCTGAGCCTTGGTTTCCCCATTTGCTAAATGATGATGACTTGTAACCAGTTTAGCTTGAAGATAAATAACACTCCCTTTTGTGGACTCGATAACGTGTATTCAGAGAAGCCCCCTCTTTTCCTAGGGCATGCGTGTCCTCTCTTATTTGCGTTTTTATATCCCTTTTCTCTTGAGTGGTCTTCTCTGTCAACCCATGGCTCAACAAATCTGCCAGCCCTGCTCTATATAGCCTTCACTGTCAATCACAGAACAATGAGAGAGAGAGAGAGAGAGAGAGAGAGAGAGAGAGAGAGAGAGAGAAAGGAAATGAATGAATGAACGAGAATCTAATTGGTTATTGACCAGATGGGTCACCTGTCCAGCCCTGATCCAATCAGCAGTGACTATGGAAGGTGGGGTCACTTGAATCAACATGGCTGCTTAGATCTGCCCTCTAAATTATGGATTTGTCCTTAGATGAGGAATTTGGGAGTGGGAATGGGGTGGGGTAAGAGAGGGCCCCTGAAACGCATCTACCTCTCCCTACCCTTAAGAGAGTTGTACAAAGTCAGGGAACTTTAGTAGGAGCAATGGAGGACTGGGAAGAGGCATAGTCGGAATTCAGGCTGAGAGAGAGAGAGAGAGAGAGAGAGAGAGAGAGGGATTAGAGACATTCTTTAGTCCTTAGGTAGGAATGGAAGGAATCATGGTGATCACTCAGGTCAATTCCTTGGCTTTTGGGGACCATGATTTATATAGCAAATCCTCTTCAGGTGAACACTTAGGCTGTTTTCAGTCTTTCATTATTACTTAAAAAGTGCTTATATAACACCGGGCGTGGTGGCGCACGCTTGTAATCCCAGTACTTTGGGAGGCGGAGACCGGAGGATCCAGGTTCACGGCCAGCCTCAGCTCGCTCTCTCTCTCTCTCTCTCTCTCTCCCTGTCTCTCTCTCTCTACTTAGTGAGGCCCTCTGCAACTTCGTGAGACCCGGTTTCAAAATAAAGTATAAAAAAAAAAGGGCCAGGGGTGTAGTGCGGAGGTAGAACGCCCCTGGGTTCAATCCCCGGTACCGCAAAAAAAAAAAAAGTGCTTATATGAGCATCCTTGCAGCTAATTCATCACTGGGATACATTTTTAGAAGAGGAACTGCTGGTCCAAAGGTCTGATGCTTATGCACAGGCATGCTTTCTAAAATAATACACTAAGCATTGTGACTTCATTACCCAGAGCTGGGAAATTCTTCAGGGTTTGGACATAGCTGTTGGCTCCTGCTTCCACCACGCCAACCTGCTGTGGCCTTATCCCAGGCAGATGTTGCTACAAAGGTCAGCCTACTGAATCCCGCCATTATTCTGCCAGTTCTCTGCTACTGGGCCAAAGGGCAGGTGGAGCCAAATCCTTCTCAGTAGGCAGGAGCCAGAACATGGTCAGTTCCCAACCTTGGATGATTAATCATAGAGAGAGACCTCGGTCCAGGGAAAATGGTTTATTTACAGCTCAATACTCCTCTCAGCCCCAGGTACAATTTGCAATTTCCTTTTATCTTCTGGACGCACACCTGGACTCTCTTCTGAACACCACCTGAATCATGAGCAGGAGGTCAAGTGCAACATATTTGATTTCTCCTGACTCAGGTGCTCATGGGCTGGGCTGGTGTTTGCTTTTGTAGCCTTGAGTTTGTTGCCGGGAGCAAGGTGAAAGCCCAGGAGAGGTGAACTGTAAAATGTTTTATCCACACTGGAAGGCCACTGGAAGCTCCTGTCTAGTAGCATGTCTTTTGTAGCAATAGGCACAGGCTTCAAAAGGGTGGAGGGATGCTGATGAACGGGTAGAAGGGGGGCTTGCTAGTAGTTTCCCTAGGAGCTCCCCCACCCGAGTCAATCGATTCAGTATTGTATCTTGAGTGCTTATGAGCCAGGCATTGTTTAGGCACGGAGAATGTGCTGGTCTATGTTGCTGAGAAATTTCCCTGGGCTTCCCAGAGACTAACGTGCCACAGGTGTATTAGGGAGAACACTTGGATCAATATCTGTGGGTAGAGTAGGACCATGCTGACAAAAGTAACTGTGGGGGTAACCTTGGGCACGTGGCTCTCTTCAGCTGAAGCCATCTCTGTAGGGTGATGAGAGCAGAGGGCAGCACGCTCAGGAGTTGGGGAATCAGTCCTTCAGCCCTGAAGGAGGTCCGGGCGCTGCGTCATTGAGTCCCACACAGCTGTCAGGGAGCTCACGGTGTAGCGAGTGTCTTTGTTTGGTTTCACTCCAAAGCAGGGCCTGAGACAAGGACTTGAGTGTAGGTAGTTTATTCAGGAGATGATCCCAGAAGGCAAGAATGAGAGAATGGGGAGAATGAGGCAGGGAAGGACAAGGACATAATAACGGGTGCGTTACTGAGCAGGTCAACGCCGTGGGCAACCATCCGAGGAACGGAGGCAAATGCACTTCACAACTGTCCCCCTGAGGGCTGGAGGTGAGATATGGACCCACTGACGTCTATGCCCATTGGTTGAGGCTCCTGGGGCCTGAACCCCTCCATGCTTATGGAATGCATGGACGGCTCTTCTGCATGGAAGGCAGAAAACCAGAGATCAGGGGGACACTGGATGTGGGACGTTGCCAGAGAACATGGGCACTACCTCCACGGACGAGGCTGGAACCAGAGGGGGTCATGTGGCAGCGCCCTCATTTCTTTAGGGGAGAGAGAGTCTGCAACAGAAATAATGAGGAGATTAATCTTGTATGTGATAAGAGCCCTTGAGAGGGTATCTAATTTGACCTCATCCCTCTGTACTCTTTACTGAAAACACCTTAATTCAGAAGTTACATCTTTTCCTCTTAAAACGAAATGACTGATAAACCAACCAACAACCAACCAAATTACTAACCAAGTAACTATTGAATGTGTATAATACTAGGTGCCAGGCATTGAGCTGAGAGCTCTCGATGCCCTTCTGAGAGTTCTTCCTTTAATTCCCTCAAGCCCCAAGTCCTATCTTCTGCGATGCTTTCTTCCCAGGCCCCAGCAGGAGAACGTGGCTTCTACTTTGCTCTAGAGCCTGGGGTCATCACACCGCACTCCCCCAGGGCCTCTCCATCTTTCAGTACGTCTTCACCACTGCTTCCTCTGTTCTTGCAGTGTCGCAGGTAGAAGGATTTTTTTCCTTCTACACGTGAAGCCACCTCTGTTCTTCATCACGTCTCTGCTTTCAAGGTCTCACTCCGAGAATACGCCCCTTCCTCTAACATCGTTGATCTCTGCCTCTTCATGGAGACTTTCTTTGCCTATAATCTTGTCCATCTACACATGATATTTTAAAAGAAAGAAAGAAAAGACTCTTTCCTTGAGGTTCCTCCTCTTTTTGGCCACCTCATTCCATTCTTTTTCTTCTTCAATAAATATGCACCTCCTCTATTTCACTCCCCACTCAACCCTGGTCCCCCCCAGCTTTGATTCCAGGCCCCACCCTGCCCCTACATGCTATTTTTTTGTAGTACTAGGAATTGAACCCAGAGGCGTTCTACCCCCAAGCTCCATCCCCAGACTGATTTTACTTCTTATTTGGAAACAGGGTCTCATTAGGTTGCTGAGAGCCTCACTAAATTGCTGAGGCTGTCCTTGAACCTGTGATCTTCCAGTCTCAGCCTCCCAAGTACTAGGATTACAAGCATGCGCCACCACGCCCGGCTTCCCTACATGCTATTGAATCTGAACTTTTTTTTTTTTGCGGTACTGGGAATTGAACCCAGGGGCATTCTACCTCCGCGCTACACCCCCGGCCCTATTTTTTATACTTTATTTTGAAACCGGGTCTCACGAAGTTGCAGAGGGCCTCACTAAGTAGAGAGAGAGAGAGAGAGAGAGACAGAGAGACAGAGAGAGAGAGAGAGAAACAGGGAGAGAGAGAGAAACAGGGAGAGAGAGAGAGAGAGAGAGAGAGAGAGAGCTGAGGCTGGCTGCGAACCCGGATCCTCTGGTCTCTGCCTCCCAAAGTACTGGGATTACAAGCGTGCGCCACCACGCCTGGCAAATCTGAACTTTTAAAGGCCACCAGAGATTTTTTTTTTGGTACTGGGGATTGAACCCAGGGGCATTCTACCTGTGAGTTACATCCCCAACCCTTCTTATTTTTTTAATTTTGAAACAGGGTCTTGCTAAGTTGCTGAGGCTGGCCTTGAACCTGCGATCTTCCTGTCTCAACCTCCCAAGTACTGGGATGACAGATGCACATCACCACACCCAGCTCCACTGGAGATCTTGTGAATACAATTCTCATTTTCCTTTTCCTCCTTTCTCCATTTTCTTCAACTCCCGACTCAGGCTCTATCTTCTCCTTTTCAAAAGTCTCTCCAATCAGAAGAATACATAGATCTGGGAATGAAGGGTCGTGGAAACAGTAGTTGTACTTAGAATCACTCCCAATGACCTACTGGGGACTTTTTGCTTCCTGGGGCACCATAAAGTTAGAGGTTCTCTTATTAACAGAGGCGCACTCTCACCAGAGGACACAGTAAGAGTCCAATTGAATTACGAGCTGCGGCTGCCGTCTGGACATTTGAATTCCTTGTGGCCGGGAACTCGCAGGTGAGAAGAGTGGCCGTCCTGACAGGGATAATTAATCTGATGAATGGTGGGCAGTAAGATGGACGCCATGGCAACGGGGAGGCAGGAGAGTGAAACTCAAGTCGATCTAGTTAGTGCTTCTAGGTTCTCCCTTGATCAATTGGAACTGAACAGGCAAGGGGAGCAACTCCAGCCCGAGGAGGACATAAATACCAGGGGCTAGGAAAGCCCAGCAGTGAAGATTGGAGTCATTCCACAGTGAGCCACCGACGGTGGTAGCTGAGGGCAAGAAGAATCTAGAACGGTAGCCGAGCAGGGGGCCTGCGGGCATTGCCGGTGCCTTGAGACGGCTGCGGTGATGGAGGCTAACCTGAGCGCTTCTCTGGACACCTACAGGGAAGTGCAGCCCGGACTGAGAAACTGGCAGGCCTTGGTCCCTGAAGACCTCTTCTCTGTCAAGCTTCACCGCTCACTTTTAAGTAGGCGATTCCCAAATCTGACTTCCCAGTGCTGCGTTTCCCCGAGCCGTCAGGTCTGCGACCTCCGCCGTGTGCACGTGAGCACAGCCGGCGCCCTGGCTTTTTCGTTTTTCCAGATCCCTCTTCTGCCGTCCCTGTTTCTGATCAGTGTGCCCGTTGGTGGCTTGGCTGTTCAGGTTTTGTGGACCTCAGGATCCCAGTGTCTTAGCTGGTTTTATGTTGCTATAGCAAAATACCTGAGGCTGGGTAACATAAAGAATAGAAGTTTCTGCCGGGCGTGGTGGCGCACGCTTGTAATCCCAGTACTTTGGGAGGCAGAGACCGGAGGATCCAGGTTCGTGGCCAGCCTCAGCTCTCTCTCTCTGTCTCTCTCTCTCTCTACTTAGTGAGGCCCTCCGCAACTTCATGAGACCTGGTTTCAAAATAAAGTATAAAAAAT
>PVJS01053657.1:0-13220 GCA_004027185.1 Glis glis
GAGAGAGAGAGAGAGAGAGAGAGAGAGAGAGAGAGCGCGAGCTGAGGCTGGCCACGAACCCGGATCCTCCAGTCTCCGCCTCCCAAAGTACTGGGATTACAAGCATGCGCCACCACGCCCGGCTAGAATTTCACACTTTTAAATTCCCTGTGGAAGATAAAGAGAGCAGTGGTTATAGCTGGGCGTGGTGGCACACACCTGTAATCCTAGTACTTGGGAGGCTGAGACAGGAGGATCACAGGTTTGAGTATAGTCTCAGCAACTTAGTAACACCCTGTTTCCAAATAAGAATAAAATAGGACTGGAGGTGTAGTTCAGAAGTAGAATGCCCCTGGGTTCAATTCCTAGTACCACACACAAAAAAAAAAAAATGAACAGAGGTCATAACCTGGAAGTTTTGTTAGGGATTTTGGCAAATGTTTATCTCTGATGGAGAGTGTCTTTTTTTTTTTTGTGGTACTGGGGATTGAACCCAGGGGCATTCTACCTCCGAGCTATATCCCCAGCCCTATTTTTTATTCTTTATTTTGAAACAGGGTCTCACTAAGTTGCAGAGGGCCTCACTAAATAGTTGAGGCTGGCCGCAAACTCTGGTCTCGACCTCCCAAGTACTGGGATTACAAGTGTGTGCCACCATGCCTGGGTTGGTGAGTGTCTCATAATTTTCTACAGATAGTGACTTAGTCTTTTGGGCTGGATCCTATAGAATATCATCTAAGGTCTGTGCTTCATTCCCCTTGTATTCTGATTTCACTGAGCCATGAAAAGCAATTTTTGTCCCCAGAAAGACGGTGACCCTAGTGTGTCTGTGAGTTTTACCCCTTTGCCTAGTTCCACCAAAGCAGATTTGGTGGTGGTTCCTGCTTCTGGCTGCTCAAGAGGGGTGGTGGTCAGGCTGGTATAGCATGAGCTCTAAAGTGGTCTTTAGACCACTCCTGATAATGACATCGCTGAAAAGGAGTTCTGGGTGAATAAAGACAATTGAAAGGGAAATACACAGAAATCTTGCCTAGATGTGGCCAGCCAAGGGGCAAAGCAGTATAATACCTAGAAGGAGGTCTGCACCTCTACAGAACCTTTTGCAGGGTGGGAGCTTATCCATTGGCTATGTCATTCTTTTCATAGTCTCTAAGTGCCCCTGGCAGTGTTTGTTGCTTGGCTTTATCTTCTTGGTCTGAGAGTGTTGCCACCAATGGAATTCCCACCTCTGGTGGGAACTAGCCAACTGGAATATCTCTGGAAGAATACATAAGAAATTGAAAGCAGAGGTTGTTTTTCGTGAGGGGTCTGGGATGGTTAAGAATAGGGGAGGAGGGAGACTGACTTTTCACTGTGCACCTTTGTGTACCTTTACAAATTTGAACCATGTGCACGCATCAGTTATCATTATTATTAGTGCTGGGGATTGAACCTAGGGTTCACACACGCTAAGCACGTACTTTACTAAATGCTGAGCTATACCCCATCCCTCATTATTTTTTTGAGTGCAGACCTGTATATGGTCTCCTCTTCAGATTTCACTCTGTCCTTATTTTACTCCTGAGATGTTTCTCTGAAAATACCTGCACCCAGTCATGGTAGACTGCTTCTCAGAGGTGACAGCTTTGCTTCTCTGCTCCCCAGAAGTGTCTTGGGGTTTCTTACCCCGGGGTCTTTGGAGTAACAATCAGGCCTAAAGTATATTGAACTTTTCACTATTTTCCAATTTACTATTTACAGAGGGCTTTCAAATACAGTATCATATCCTTTTAACATTCCTGTTTCATGGTGGTAAAAAATTGAGGTTTGGAGAGTCTGAATGATTCTTTCAGGATCATACAGCTAGATGGGATAGGGCTGTGACTAATTCAGGTAGCCTAACCTCTATTCATTCCCCTCCCACCCCCCCTTTCCCTGCCTCCCTTCCTCCTCCTTTCCTCCTGTCCCCTCCATCCCTCCCTCTTGGTAGTGGGGATTGAACTGAGGGGCATTCTACCTCTGAGCCTCACCCCCAGCTCTTTTATGTATGTATTTATTTTTTTTGTGGTATTGGGGATTGAACCCAGAGGCATTCTACCTTTGAGCTACACCCCCAGCCCGATTTTATTTCTTATTTGGAAACAGGGTCTCGCTAGGTTGCTGAGAGTCTCACTACTTGCCGAGGCTGTCCTCGAACCTATGATCCTCCTGTCTCAGCCTCCCAAGTACTGCGATTACAGGTGTGTGCCACCACGCCCAGTTCTTATTTTTTTATTTTTGAAATAGGGGCTTGCTAAGTTGCTGAGGATGGCCTTGAACCTGAGATCCTCCTGTCTCAGCCTCCCAAGTGCTGGGATTACAGGCATGCTTCATCACATCTGGCTCCATGCCCCTTTCTCTTGGCTCTTGTTTTCAGTCCTCCCTGTTTGAAATTCTCTTACATCTCTGGGTATCCAGAGCCATGTCAGTTGAAGCAGGAGTGGAACCATGGTGTTGCCTCTTTCCTCTTTTGGTTTGAGCCCTGTCTTTTCAGGACTCTCATTTACATAGGCTTGTCTTCTCTGGAAAAAAGGGGTCAGTAGTAGGTTTCTTCATTTTCTGAATAGAGTAAAAGTAATGCTTCATTGGGTCAGTATCTTTTAGGGGAGTTTGAATTGACAGTCTGGTTTCCTATTCTTTGCTGAGAATTATTGCTATTAGGCAGAGGGCTTTGTTTCCAGGTTACAAATCTTTTTAGAAAAGAAGTAAGTGTGGAATAGAATTGGAAGGACTCATGTAGTCTTGAATATAATTTAATGCTCCACATCCCAGAGAGAGTAAACATTGTAAAGTGTGCAAGATGGGTTTGGATTAATATCCTGACAACATATGGCTTGGCATGTAGGATGTTCCTTAGAGACCCTCTTCACCATTCACAGCCTGCCTTTGCCGGGTGGCCCCTTCCCACAGGTCTTCCCAGCATCTGTTGTGCACCTGGGTGAATTATCAGTTTCCCTAGGCTTCAAAAAAAAAAAAGAAACAAAAAACCCCCACAAAAAACCATACCCAATTTTAACTGATGAAAGTCCTCATGCAGGAGGCAAACAGACAACCCTGAAAGATAGTGTGTTTTAGTCCTACTTAGTTTCCCCTGAGTTTGTTCAGGGTATTCACCTCTATCAGGAGCACTGGCTGATTCTCATTCCTGGTCTCTTGATAATACTACATTGAAAATCATTCTGCCCTTTATAATTTTCTGCCCCTGAGGTCAAGGGTGTAGAAGGTTTCTAGAAGCTCCAGGCGGGCAGTGAGTACCTTGGAGGGAAGGCACATTTGCTTCTAAGGACTAAGCAGAAATCCTTAGCATTTTACCTCTGCTATCTCTTTCTTTTTTTTTTTTATTTTTGGTGATAGGGATTGAACCCAAGGGCATTCTACCTTTGAGCTACACCCCCAGCCCAATTTTATTTCTTTTTTTTTTTTTGTGGTACCGGGGATTGAACCCAGGGGCGTTCCACCTCCACGCTACACCCCCGGCCCTATTTTTTATACTTTATTTGGAAACCAGGTCTCACGAAGTTGCGGAGGGCCTCACTAAGTAGAGAGAGAGAGAGAGAGAGAGCTGAGGCTGGCTGCGAACCCGGATCCTCCAGTCTCCGCCTTCCAAAGTACTGGGATTACAAGCGTGCGCCACCACGCCCGGCTTATTTCTTATTTGGAAACAGGGTCTTGCTAGGTTGATGAGAGTCTCACTACTCTCTGAGGCTGTCCTTGAACCTACGATCCTCCTGTCTCAGCCTCCCAAGTACTGAAATTATAAACATGTGCCACCACACTGACCTCTACTATTTCTACCTCTACTATTTCCACCACCACACCTCTACTATTTCTACCTGAATCAGATTTCAAAGCCTTCAAAGAGAATTCTGTACATTATTGATATAGCTAAGAGTAGGGGAGACCCCTTTCAATCTCTGAAGAGAACTTGTTGGGGCAGGTAGAGATTGTGCTCTGGTTCTTTCCTTACCCACCCCTGATCTGTGTTGTGCCAAGGAGTGTTGTGAGCGAGGTACCAGCTGATGGCTTAGGACTCCCAGGTGGGCAGCTTTGCAGGCATGGGAACTCAGCTCGTTCACCCAAATTTACATTCCGGGGGCTTTCTCAGGCACATGAAATTCATGAAAACCCATCAAGTTATAGTTCCAGTTAACTAATTAACTTTAAGGAACATGACTACCAAATTGATTTGTATGGATGAGAAACAGTATTCTCTTCTCCATATAAAAGGTTAGCTGGTAATCCCAGTACTTGGGAGGCTGAGACCGGAGGATCCAGGTTCGCGGCCAGCCTCAGCTACTTAGTGAGGCCCTCTGCAACTTAGTGAGACCCGGTTTCAAAATAAAGAATAAAAAAAAAATAGTGCTGGGGGTGTAGCTCAGAGGTAGAATGCTCCTGGGTTCAATCCTCAGTACTGCCAGAAAAAAAAAAAAGTTAGCTGGGAAGCCAGCTTATCACTGGAGGGAATCACGGCAAGTCTGTTGGAAAGCTCATGGATTGTAGCATCAGATACACACACACACACACACACATAGATACTTTGTGTGTGTGTGTGTGTGTGTGTGTGTGTGTGGTGCTGGGGATGGAACTCAGAGGCGTTCTACCTCTGAGCTACACCCCCAACCCTATTTTATTTTTATTTGGAAATAGGATCTCGCTAAGTTGATGCAAGCCTCACTGAGTTGCTGAGGCTGGCTTCGAACATGTGATCTTCCTGTCTCATCCTCCCAAGTACTGGGATTACAAGTGTGTGCTACCACACCCGGCTAGATATACCCATATTTAAGCCATGTACTAGCTGTGAGACAGACACTTATTTAACCTCTCTGTTCCTATTTCCGCATCTGTTAATACCCCTGGGCTTTTCAGATATAATAAACACTCAGCAAATGTTTTGTTCACTTGTTCCCCTCTTTCTTTCCCTTTTCTTCCCCACATTATTCTTCCAGAATTACATCTTTTTTTGTGGTACTGGGGATTGGACTCAGGGACATTCTACTTCTGAGCTACTCCCCCACCCTTTTTAATTTTTGTTTTTGAAATAGGGTCTCGCTAGGTTGCTGAGAGTCTTACCACATTGCTGCTGAGGTTGTCCTCAAACCTGTGATCCTCCTGTCTCAGCCTCCCAGTACTGGGATTACAGGGTGTGCCACCAGGCCCGGCTAGAGCTATATCTTTTATCTGACCAGAATATTCTTGTCCTTCTGTTAAGGCACCAAGTATTGGAGATACTCATTCTTATTCTCTAGGTTCCCCTTTATGTATCTTTGCAGACCATGGCCTTTCATGGTCTCATCAGTCAGTTCCAACCCAAGGATTCTTTCTGGTTACCATTCAATCCAGTTACTTACTGAGTACCCACTGTGTGTCAGGTCCTGTTTGGCCACGAGAATATAGTGGTGAATGAGACAGTGGTCTCTGCTCTTAGTAACATGTCCCCCTCCTTAGATGTATAACTTCTGCAGGTGACTGGTCTTGTTCATTCTGTGCAGCTTTGTGCTACTTCCCTTCTGAGAGGGTACTCTTCTCCCTAGACCTAGGGGGCAGTGCTTTTTGTGCTGCATGGTCCTTGCCTGCCGGCTTGTCTGCTCCCAAGTGTTGAGAGCAGCGTCCTGAGGCTGAAGGAGAAAGCCCCAAGGGCTACTACTGCCTTGGCCACACATGTCCCAAGAGCCTGCGCTTGGCTTTCCTGAATGTTCCTTTTCTCCTTACACACAGATTATAATGTTCACTGGTAATTTAAATTCAAATAACCTCCCGCCCCCTCTCTGCCTTAAGGAAAAAAAAAAGCCCTGTGTATTACAGGATGGAGAACAAAGCAGGCCAGCCCTGGTCTCCTGGCGGGTTTTGTTTTATCATGTGTGTTTTTAGTGTAGCCTCGCTATGGGTTGCCTTTACTTTAATAGGGCTATTGTGTTATTCAGGCATATTGATATTCTGCAGTCATAGAATCATATTGTTTTCAACCTTGTTTATCATAAATAGTGTGGCAGGTAGATTCAGGGGCTTTGACTGATAGACTTCCTGACTTGTTTTCTGCCTTGGGTACCAGACTCCATCCTGGCCCCTGGTGGGCCTGCATAAAGGAGGCCTTGCAGCCAGGATGATGATTTCTCAGCTTCAAAATAGGGGTCTGAAGATAGCCTCTGTTCCCCTCTCCTCTGCCTATTGCCAGTTTTCTGGCAGTTGCCAAGAAATGTGTGTGGGGAAGCAGACACAATGGCTCTCTGGGAACCATTTGTTTGAGAACACCCAGTGGAGAAATCCATTTTCCTTTCCCCCTTCTCTTGTGGGGATGTGTGACATTGTGAATTGGTACTGCTTGTCCCTTTGCATACTGAAACCTGTGTATGACTCCTCCAGCTCTGTTTGGGTTTTCAGTAATAAATTGCTTGCTGGTTGGTGTTTCCCCCAAATTCTATCACGTTCCTGGGAGGGTGAGCGAGTGTACTAACAATTGAGGACCTAGTTGAGCCTCTGTTTCTGGCACCATGACCACTGAAGGCATGGTGGGTAAGCCTAGAGCAGTTGTGTTTCCTGTTGCTGCTGGGGCTGGGCATTTGCTGCAGTTGAATTTAATGTTAAGAGTCACAGTAGAGGCTTGGATGGAAAGGAGAAAGCACTCTGTAATTATTGCTTATGTACCAGTTAAACCTATCAGCCAACAGATGTCAAGTGCAAGAAAAAAGCGCAATAATGTTATTATAATGGCATAATAGTTATCATTATAATAATCAGCTGGCATAGTTTTTGATAAGAGGCAGCTCCTGAAATGAATGCAGGGAGAAGGGTTAACCTTGAACTACAGCACAATGAATGGGTGCTTTCCTCATAGGAGATGCCACACAGATGCTGATGATTCAGGTGTGGAGGTGTAACTCTGCATAGCTAAAAGAGCTATGGAGACTTCAACTGTGGTTGTCTGCCCTGCAGGTACTTTCTAATAGTGTGGTGGAGCACACCATCCTTTGGCTTAAGGTGCTCTGAACTGCAGAATTATCATTTCAGTGCTCAGAAGCTGTGGCTTTTGAAAAGACAGAGATTTTATTCCTGTGGGCTAGTTTTGAATTTTCAGGAAATGCACCCTCATCTCCAAACTGCAGAGGATGGACTCTGCCCCCTACAGTGAATTGTGCCTCGCTGTGTATCTAGGAAGTGGTGGGCATCTCAGTTTTTCATACGAGTTGTGTTGGGATGTGCTCATGAAAGATAGGCTTTTCTTTTCCAGAGAGCTTGCCAGGAGCTGCATTCCCAATTCTGGTTAGGAAGGTGGTGATGAAAGGGTGAGGAACAGATACACGACCCACAGAGGCAGCTTCGTGGTAGGATAAAGAGGCTTTGGATTCAGGCAGACCTGTGTTTGACTCCTGACCTTGCCACTTGATAGCTGTTAGACAAGTTGCATAACCTAGCTGAGCATTGTTTTTCTTCTTTCTCTCCTTTTTTCTCTATCTATACTGGGGATTGAACCCAGGGCATTTTACCTCTAAACAACACCCCCAGCCTGACTTTTTATTCTTTATTTTGAAACAGGGTCTCACTAAGTTGCCGAGGGCCTCATTAAGTAGCTGAGGCTGGCCGCGAACTTGCGATCCTCCTGTCTCAGGCTTCCAAGTACTGGGATTACAAGTGTGCTCCACCACACCCAGCTTTTTAAATTTTTATTTTTATTTGAAAAGAGGATCTTGCTAGGTTATTGAGAGTCTTGCTAGGTTGCTGAGAATCTCGCTATGTTGCTATGTTAAACCTGTGATCCTCCTGTCTCAGCCTCCCAAGTACTGGGATTACAGGTGTGCACCACTACACCCAGCTTATTTGTTTGTCTTTAACAGCCGTATCTGTAAAGTACCTGTCACTATGCTTGGCACTCTTGTGGTGCTCAGTAAATTCTTCTGCCTCCCCTGATACCGCCTCCACTGTCTAAAGAATAGAAGGGCAGGGAGAAGATCCTCCTGCTTCCGTAGTAAAGAATAGAAGGGCAGGGAGAAGATCCTCCTGCTTCCGTAGGGGGAATTTTGGCCTCAATTAGAGCTTTATGTGAACTTCTTCAGGCTCTGTTGCTTCTGTGAGCCATGATCTATGGACCTCCTCTGAAGCTGCCTCATCAGGGAAGACTTTGATACTTAATGTTTGGGTACATCTCTCCTTTATCCAAGGAGTAAAAGAGAGGTTTAAAAATCTCTTCAGGGAGCAGTACACCTACTTCTATCTCAAACCCTGATAGCCTCCCTCCCCTTTTTCCTTTGGATGGGTCATTTTTGGGCACTGCCTGCCCTGGGAATCACTCATTTCTTTTTTTTTTTTAATTTTATTTTATTAGTGCATTGCAATCATACATCTTGAAGGATTTCAGGGTGGTTGACATATACATGCACTCATCGGTCAATTAGCCCTCCCTAGTTCCACCCCCCCTGCCTCCCCCCTCCCTCCTTCCCATTTTCAGCATAGTAGTTGACTTTGATATCTTTGTGTAAGTCCATCCTATGCACCAGTTTGTTTCCCTCTCCTTCCCTCCCGCCTCCCCCAGTTAGTTCACCTTCTTTGCTCATCTGCGGTTTTCTCTCTTTGTCTGGAGTCCCTCCTGTGCGGGGTCATGGCTCATCCCCCCGTGACCTCAGCACTGGAATACTTTGGGGCAGGGCTGGGGTCTCACCTGCCCCACGTCCCCAGTGCCGGAAGGAGGGATTCTCTGAGGGCGGGGCTGAGGGCTTGCCCGCCCCGCGTCCCCAGTGCGCAGGTGTGTGTGTGTGTGTGTGTGTGTGTGTGTGTGTGTGTCTCCAGGGGCGGGGCCCAGGGCTTGCCCGTCCCGTGTCCCCAGCACCGGGGGGAGGGGTTCTCCAGGGGTGGGGCCAAGAGCTCACCCACCCTGCGCCCCCAGTGCTGGGGGGAGGGGTTCTCTGGGGGAGGGGCCGAGGGCTCACCCGCCGTGCATCCCCAGCGCTGGGGGGTCTCTGGGGGTGGGGACAAGGGCTTGCCCACCCCGTGTCCCCAGCGCCAGGGGTCTCTGGGGGTGGGGCCGAGGGCTTGCTCACCCAGTGTCCTCAGCGCTGGGGGAGGGGTTCTCTGGGGGCTTGGCCAAGGGATCACCCGCCCTGTGTCCCCAATGCCAGGGTTCTCCGGGGGTGAGGCCGAGGGCTCGCCTGCCCCACATCCCCAGCGCCGGGAGGTCTCCAGGGATGGGGTCGAGAGCTCGCCTGCCCACCCTGCATCCCCAGCACTGGGGGAGGGGGTCTTTGGGTGTGGGGGCAAGGGCTTGCCCGTCCCGTGTCCCCAGCGCTGGGGGTCTCTGGGGACAGGACCAAGGGCTCACCCACCCCACGTCCTCAGCGTGGGGGGTCTCTGAGGGCGGGGCTGAGGGCTCGCCCACCCTGTGTCCCCAGCACCGGGTGGAGTTCTCTGGGGGCGGGGCCGAGGACTCACCCGTCCTGCGCCCCCAGCGCCGGGAAGAGGGGTTCTCTGGGGGCAGGGCCGAGGGTTCACCCGCCTCGCTTCCCCAGTGCGGGGATCTCTGGGGCTCGGGTGGGGGCTGACCCGGCCGTGTTCTCAGTGCTAGGCCGCTGAAGGGGGGCCACGTCTCATCTACCTATGTCCTCAGTTCTGGGGTGTTCCAGGACAGTGTTGGGCTGCTCATGGGGGGGGGGCATGGCTCGCTGGCTCGTGTTCTCAGAGTTGGGCTGCTCCTGTGTATGGCCACTTCTTCTTTGTCTCTCCTCATCGCACTTGTTGTGGGAGCAGAGGCTCAGGGCCCACCCCTGGAAACCATAGTCGTTGTAGGTACGGGTCTGGATTGACTTGGGTTTCATCATGTTCCAGAGTTGATCGGTTTCAATGGTGGTCTATAGTCACTGGTTTCCCAAGGATCTGCTATCTCCTTGCTGTTGGTCTCTGGGAGGTGCAGTATAGGTGTGGCCCCGCATAGATGGTGCCTTCGCCTCCGCTCTCCACTTATCAGGTGAAATGTGTGGAGCTCTGTTTAGCTCCCCGCTCTGTCTGCTGCTCTTCAGCTCTCTCTGTTTTGTTGAGTTTTATCTGCCCCACTTTTCTTGTTAAGAAGCACTCTTCCCGCTGGCTGATTTCTGAGTTTCGGAGTGCCGGTGACACGCTGCCTCCCTTTATCTCAGTCACCCGTGTTCTTGTTGGGTGGTTCTGGGGGGCCATGCCATGTCCATCCCTGTCCTCAGTGCTGTGATGTTCTGCGCTGGTGCTAGGCTACTCCAGGGAGGCTGTGTTTCACCCGCTCGTTTTCTCGGTGTTGGGCTGCTCCTTGCCTGGCCGCCTCATCTGTGTCTCTCCGTGTCGCTTTCTTTGCGGGGGCTGAGGCTCACGTTCCACTCTTTTCAGTCGTTGCTTTTGTGTTGCTCTGGTTTGACTTAGGCTTCATCGTGGTCTGATGTCAACTGCTTTCGATGGTGGACTATAATCGTTGGTTTCACGAGAATAAGCTGTTTCTTTGCTGGAGGATTCCGGGGGCCACGGTGCTGGCGTGGCTCAGCCAAGATGGCACCTTTGTCTCCACTCTCCGCTTACCAGGTGAAATGCTTCGAGCTCTCTACCGCCCTCCGCTCTTTCCACTGCCTCACAGTCCATTGCACTTTGGTTTTCATTGTTTTGTTGAGTTTGGGCTGCCCTACTTTTCTTTTCAAGATGCAGTCTTGCCGGCTGAGCTCCGACTCACAGAGTGCCGGCGACACACTGCCTGTCGCTATCCCGCCATCTTGGTTCTCCGGGATCACTCATTTCTTGCACAGGCTGTTGGTTGTTTGGCTGTGCACCTTTACTGGGTAAAGGTTTTCTGTTTCTGCCTGGGCTTTTGCTGTGGACTTTTATTTTGGGAGCCTAGAGCAAGGTGCTATCTTTTTAGGCTATTTTTTTGCCCCATACCTGCTTGTCATTATGGCTACTACCCGTCAGAAGAATTCCAGGACATAGTAACTACTGTGAGAAATTTGGGGAAGAGGAAAGAAGAAGAGGCAAGCATAATTTGGTTTAAGGTCACATAGGGAGAATGGCCTCTCTAAGTAGAACTGTTTGATTTGGACAGAACTTCATTTCCTTTCTTTGAAATTTTGCTTTTTCAATCAATCAATATATATAATGTATATATTGTATACATTGTGTGTGTGTGTGTGTGTGTGTGTGTGTGTGTGTGTATATATATATATATATAGTATATAATATATATAATGTCTGTTTCATTCCAGACAGTATGCTAGGCCATGAGATATAGTCATGACCAAGTCAGATACGGCTCCTGCTTAGAGTATATTGATGAATATAGACATTATAATCACATGCACAAATATAAGGTTATTATTCTAATAAGGGTATTTAAAGAAAGAACTATGGTACCATGAGAACATTTGAGAGGGATTTGACTTGATCCTGGGGCTACCAGGTTATCAAGGATGGCTTCCTTGAAGAAATAATGTTTGAGTTAAATTGTGAAGAACAGGTGGGCATGGTGGCGCACACTTGTAATCCCAGTACTTGGGAGGCTGAGACAGGAGGATCTGGGTTCATGGCCAGCCTCAACTACTTAGTGAGGCCCTCCGCAACTTAGTGAGACTCTGTTTCAAAATAAAGAATAAAAAAAATAGGGCTGGGGGTGTAGCCTGGAGGTAGGATGCCCCTGGGTTCAATCCCTGGTACTGCCAAAAAAAAAAAAATAAGGCTGTGGGTGTAGCTCAGAGGTAGAATGCCCCTGAGTTCAATCCCCAGTGGCCCCCTCCAAAAAAAAATTGTGAAAAACAAACAAGTATTTATGAAGCAAAGTGGAATGAGGTTGAAGAGTGTTTCAGGCTGAGGGCCCAGCTCTTGCAAAGGCTCCAGGGGCTTGGTGGGGATGGGGAGTTGTAGGAGGAACTGTGTGGCTGGAGCACAGAGAATAAGAATGGTTGTGTTACAAGATGAAGTTGGAGGGATTGGAAGGGCAGGCCTGGTCAGCCATGACAGGCACTTTGTATTAATCTGGAGAGCAGGGATACCTTCAGAGGGTTGTTGGTGGTTGTGGGATGAGATGATTGGATCTGCAGTATGAATAGATCAGTCTGATGGGCAGTACTCTGGGTGGGTTTTGATGAGGGAGTGAGAATGAAGATCAGAAAAGGAACTTTACTGTAATAGATTGCTTGTTTTCCTTCAGTCAGCTAACTGGTCTTCAGACTGACCCTTTGAAAGTAGCACTTTTTTCTTCCAGATTCAAGTCCTCTCTCAATGCCCATAATCAGTGTATTGTTGGGCCACCTGGCCACTCAGCAGACATGGTGGCCCAGCCTGCCAGCATTTGGCATTTCCCCACTTACTCAGCTAAAGGCCTGGAGGTTTCAGGCCTGTCACTTGTCATCTGACAGCTACAGAGCCCTTTGCAACCTGCTGTATCTCAATCCCTCTCTTGGCTGTTCCTATTGAGTGGGCGCTATCCCTTTCACCTTGGACCCCTTTAGCCAGTGACACTGGTAACTCTGAGGTGGGATGTGCCACGCTAGCAAAGCCAGCACCTGTGGTTTGTGTAATACTTGGTTCTGGTTGATGTGGGTGTGCACATGTTCTCTCTTGGCAGCAGCCCATGTCTTGAGGGCTAGAAATTAGCTAGAGTTGTTCTTCCTACTTTGTAGCCAAGAAGACTGAGGTACAGGAGGGGCCTGTGGTATAAAGAAAACTGGGTTGGAGTCACATGCTGCCAGACCAAGAGTTAAGTGTGTAGCTCTATCCTAGGAGAGCGGAGGCACCAGACTTCCACCTGTGACAACTTCAGTGTGGGTGAGCCTAGCAAAGCATTGGGTTTGGGTCACCAAGATCCTTGGGGGCTTGTTGTATCTGGGAAGTGGGTCATGGAGTCAAAGATTCTCAACTCTTAAGATTTAATATCAGTTTTGCCCTGTTGGGATTTGGGCTTAGTAAATGATTATTTCTGGGCTCTCAATTCTGTTCCGTTGCTCTATATGTCTATCCTTATGCCAGTACCACACTTTTGATTACCATAGATTTGTAGTAAGTTCTGAGTTCAGGAAGTGCCTTGTTCTTCAACCGTGTTCTTCTTTTTCAATATTATTTTGGTTATTCAAGGTCTGTGTATGAACTTTAGAATGGCTTTTTCTTTTATCACAAAAATAACACTGGAGCCGGGTGTGGTGGCTCATGCTTGTAATCCCAGTACTTTGGGAGGCGGAGACCGGAGGATCCGGGTTCGTGGCCAGCCTCAGCTCTCTCTCTCTTTCTCTCTCTCT
>PVJS01053658.1:0-13215 GCA_004027185.1 Glis glis
GAGGAGAGGAGAGGAGAGGAGAGGAGAGGAGAGGAGAGGGAGGAGAGGAGAGGGAGGAGAGGAGAGGAGGCAAAGAAAGCCACCGGGCACACTGGAAAGACAGAAAGAATGGCAAGGAAGAGCGGAAGGAAGGAGCCATCAGAAGCAGAAACGCAACAGCAAGTCACTTGTCACCGTCCTCCGCATCGACCACGTCTAAAGTTGCCCTGGGGCCACGGAGCCACGGCCACGGAGCCACGGACGCATCTTCGGCCTCCCTCCCTCCCTCCCTCCCTCCCGAGCCCTCCGCTCCCGCGAGCCCGTCCACGTGCGGCGCGGCGGCGGCGTACCTGGTGGCTGCAGGTAGTGCTGCTGCAGCGTGTGCTGCAGGGAGCCGGGGCACAGCAGCAGGGTGCACGCGCTTATCCACAGGTACAGCGCCCAGGGCATCGCAGACGCCGCCGCCATTCTGCGGAGAGGACACAGGAGACAGAGCCGTTACCTCGTGACCCAGCGCGGGCCCCCCACGGCGCACAGACGGACGGACGGACGGACGGCAGGATGCAGACCGCACGCTCCTCGGCTCCCCGGTGAGCCGGCCGGCCGGCAGAGGTGGGTCACGGCGAGATAGTGGGACCCGGCAAAACCTCTCCCCAAAGATCGCTCACATACCCAGAGACGCAGTTAATCCTGCAAAATAAAATCGCCGCGACTGTCAAGGAGGCGGCGGACGCCCACCGGCCGGCTCTGCGCACGCCGGCGCCTGCTCCTCCGCTGCTACTTCATTGCCAGGCTGACATAAGCCCGGGAGAAAAGCGCCGGGTGTGTGCGTGCGTGCATGTGTGTGTGCGTGCATGTGTGTGTGCGTGTGTCTTATTCAATCCCACAGTCATGCATTTTTAATCATTGCAAGACGCTGTCTTGGGAGACTAAGTGGTCATGTCTCGGAAGCCGCGCCGTCCTCGCCCCTCTCTTTCTGGCTGAGCTGCGGCCGGGGGTGTCCCCCATGCCGGCTCCCAGCTCCGTCCTCCAGCGAGCTGCCGCCGGGGTGTACGGTGGTGTGGCCGGCCGTGCTGTGCCGGGCCGGGCCGAGGAATAGGCACAGACAGGTGGCGTGTGCGTGTGTGTGCGTGTGTGTGTGTGGATGGACGGAGGAGCCGATACCTTTTCTCCGGCGCCGAAACTTTGCCAGTCGTAGCTGCTCGGCGGAGGCTCGGCGGCGCTACATACTGTCCAATTCCACAAACAACACCTTCTGCCGCATGCCGCCGCCAGATCCATCAAACTCGCAGCCCGGCGGCGCGCCTCCCCGAGGGCGCGGGGTCTGGGCGGCCGAGACCGCGGCCCCATGATGATGATTATTCTTGCTCCCCCTTTCTCACTAACCGAGGATCCCTACAAGAATTCCACTTACAGCCCGAAAACCCCGCGTGCCTTGTGTTTCCTGGAAGCCGGCGCCCGGTGCCCTCGGAGCCGACATGTGCGCCGTGGCCGCCCGCACCTGTGTGCAGCGCGCAGGGCAGAGACGGCCGGCGATCAATCCCGGCCAGTCGTAGGATCGCGGGCCAATCCCGACAAGTGGAATGGAGGGCCAGAGGGGACGGGCCCGTGTGTGCTGATGGCCGGACACCACTGACTTGCTAATTAGTTTCCCGCCGTCCCCGGCCGCCGGCCGCCACCGCTTGCTTTGTGTGCAGCCTGCCCGGCTCCATTGTGTGCAGAACTAGCAGGAAGACGCGGAGGCCGAGACTCCCCGCGCAGGTCGCCGACTCCCCGCCCGCTCGGTCACCCCAACAAATGCTTCGTGGGGCCGCGGCGGGCGCTGGAAGCCCGACACAACACCCAGGAGCCGCGCGCCCAGCACCTCGGCGCCGGGCGCGGGGCTGGTTTTTATCTGGACTTAGAAAATCAAAAAACCAAACCCGGCCCCGTGAGCCGGTCCAAACTCCACAGTTGTGGGCTGGCCTGGTTCTGTTGGGTTGGGTTGGGTTTTGCTGTCGTCTGGTCCGGCTGTTCGTTTTTTCTTCTCCGCCGGGATCCGAGCTCTCCAAAAAAGACGCCCGAGACCCGGCCGGCCTCGCCCGCTCCCCACGGAACTTTCTTTCCTTCCCCGCGGCACTTGTGAGCTCCGGAGCCCGTCTCCGCGCTCCCCGGCCGGTCCCCGAGCCGGGCACATCCAAGCCCTGCACGCCGCTCCCCGGGCGGCCACGGCCACGGCCACGGCCACGGCCACGGCCACGGCCACGGCGGCCGCGAAGCTTCACCTCCCCAAACACAGACTCCTTACCTGAAAAACGCAGCCCCCGGCAGAGCAGCCCGTTGGCGCTCATTGGCAAAGCGCTAACACTTTGGGAAATCCATGTGGGGCCCCGGCGGGCGGCGAGGGGTCCCCGGGCACCACGGGCCGCTCCGGGAGCGAGCGGGCAGCGATGGCGGTGGCGGCCGGCGGGGAGGCTGGGGTCCGCTCAGGCTGTGGAGGAGGCGCCGGAGCCCAGCTCGGAGGCGGCGGATCGGCTCATGTCCTCACCCCACACCCTGGCCGCCAGCCCTGCAGCCCGGGCTCGCCCTCGGCAGGGGGACGAGGTGAAGCGGGCTCCGGCGGGCTGCGGGAGCACCGCTGGGCGCCGGGGCCGGGCTGCGGGAGCACGGCTGCGATGCGATCCGGGCGGGAGCCGGCGGCGACTGCGGGCGGGCTGGAACGCGGGGCGGGAGCGGCTGCGGCTCGATCCGCCTCCTTCCCCGGCCCAGGTCTTAAAGCGACAGGACCCTCCCTGGCAGACGCCGCCGCCGCCCCGGATCCTAAAGCCTTCCCCCTCCGGCTCCCGAACATGCACCCCGGCTCGACCCTGCGCCGCCCCGACCCGCGGGCCACAGGGGGTTTTTTATTTTCCCCAAGACCGCCCCGTGGCCAAAAGCACCAAAGGGAAAGAGACACACAGGAGACAAAAAGCAAAGAGGCATTAGAGAGGGTGGAAGGGCGGCGGGCTCCTGGCAAAGTGCTCGCAGCCGGCTCCTGACAAAGTGCTCGCAGCCGGGCCGTGTCGGGCCCCCTGCGGTTCTTTTAGCCCCGGGAGTTCAGCAACAATATTTGTGTTTTTTTTTCCCACTCCTGGGATCTGTCGCTCGCTCGTAGCTGGCAGGGAATCCATCCGCGAGACAGCAGAGACGGTCGGGTTTCTAAGCCCAGGAGACGCCGTCCAAGTTTTTTTGGAACGTGTTTATCTAATAAGCAAGCGACATGTCATTTTCAGCATCAAAGACTGGCTTTTAATGAGGGCGTACGCTCAAGGGTAATTTTATTTATTTATTTATTTGTTCTCCCTCGCATAACACGCGGGGACAGGCGTGGTGGCGGCGCGCGCCTGTCATCCCGGGACTTGGGAGGCTGAGACGGGAGGATCGCAGGTGCGGAGGCCAGCCTCCTCCTCGGCCACTCAGCCAGACCCTGTGACTTGGGAGGCGGAGATGGATGGGTCCCAGGTTCGAGGCTACCCTCAGCAACTTAGCGAGACCCTCAGCAACTTAGCGAGACCCTCGGCAACTTAGTGAGACCCTCTTTCCAGATAGAATATAAAATCGGGCTGGGGGTGAAGCTCAGAGGTAGAACGCCCCCGGGTTCGATCCCCAGCACCGCAAAATACATACATAAATAAATACACGAATAAATACATAAATAAATACAAACAGACAGATATGAATAAATAAATAGGGATGAGGGTGTCGCTCAGAGGTAAAACAAAAAAGCCCCTGGGTTCAATCCTCAGTGCTGAAAATAAATACATAAATTAATTAATTAATTAATAGATAATATTCTGGGATGGACAGAGAAAACACAGAGACGCAGGATCTTATTTTAGTACTGTGACTTAACCCTTTCTTTCCTAGGACTCTAGTGGGACGACACAGAAATGTCCAAGGTGTGCGGAAGGTGACCTACTTTCATTTATCGACTGGGCTGGTCACAATTCTCTGAAATACTTGGTTGCTTTATCATCTATCACTTATAAAGCACCTACTATGTGGTGGTGCACGCCTGTCATCCCAGGACTTGGGAGGCCGAGACAGGAGGATCGCAGGTTCGAGGCCAGCCTCAGCAAGGAGTGAGACTCTCAGCCACCTAGTGAGACCTTGTTTCAAAATAAAAATAAAATAGGGCCGGGGGTGTGGCTCAGAGGTAGAATGCCCCTGGGTTCAATCCCCAGTACCACAAAACAAAAGTTCTTCCTTTAAGATACGCTTAACCGAATCCGGGCATGGTGGTGCATGCCTATAACCCCAGTCCTTGGGAGGTGGAGACAGGAGGATCGCAGGTTTGAGGCCAGCCTCAGGTACTTAGTGAGGCCCTCAGTAACTTAATGAGACCCTGTTTTATTTTATTTTATTTTATTTTGCGGTACTGGGGATCGAGCCCAGGGGCATTCTACCTCCAGGCTACACCCCCAGTCCTATTTTTTATTATTTATTTTGAAACAGGGTCTCGCTAAGTGGCTGAGGGTCTCACTAAGTAGCTGAGGCTGGCCGCGAACCCGTGATCCTCCTGTCTCAGCCTCCCAAGTCCTGGGATGACAAGCGTGCGCCTCCACGCCCGGCACAGTCTTCCTTTTTCAAAAACAGTCCAGCGTGTCTCCTAATAGCGCCTGTCACGGGCGCGGTAAGAAGGTCCCATGGGAAAGCGTCCTGTGGGTTCCGCGGAGTGACGAGCGGGGCCGCCCTAGTCCTCATCACACTAAAGTCCCGTCTACGCCCCGGTCGCTCGTGCCGCGTGGAGCACGAACGCGCTTTGTCACACGGCGGCTGCTCAGGAGTCCCACCCGGGACCCGCGGCCAAGATCGCACAGGCACGCTCATCTTGCAGCTGAAAAGACGTTGATGACAGACCGCCCACGGGGCCCATAGGTTTTGTCTCTGTGGTTCATTTCTGTTGTCTTAGCGAGTGTCCACAGACAGTTTACACTAATTCTAGCCGGGCGTGGGGGCGCAGGCTTGTCATCCCATCCTGGGGAGGCTGAGACGGGAGGATCCGGGTTCAAGGCCAGCCTCTACTACTTAGTGAGACCCTCAGCAACTTAGTGAGACCTATTTTTATTTTTTTATTTTTTTTTTTTGCGGTACCGGGGATTGGACCCAGGGGCGTTCTACCTCCGCGCTACACCCCCGGCCCTATTTTTTATACTTTATTTTGAAACCGGGTCTCACAAAGTTGCGGAGGGCCTCACTAAGTAGAGAGAGAGAGAGAGAGAGAGAGAGAGAGAGAGAGAGCTGAGGCTGGCCGCGAACCCGGATCCTCCGGTCTCCGCCTCCCAAAGTACTGGGATTACAAGCGTGCGCCACCACGCCCGGCCGAGACCTATTTTTAAAAATAAAAAAAATAAAATAAGGCTGGGGTGCAGCTCGGAGGTAGAATCCCCTGGGTTCCATCCCCAGCACCACAAGAAAAAAGAAAAAGAAAAAAAAAGAAAAATTCCACGGGCGACTTTGAAGGCCAGAGGTCACGGAAGTGTCCGGAAGGGCCTGGATCTGCATCCGCGTCCTCGCGCGAGCTGCTTCCTCGATTCTTCAAAAGACACGAACCGACCTCGTCCCGACTCGAGTGTGAACCGTCTCATGGACGGATTTCATATACTTCTCCCCCGGGGAAGGCAGTTCAGGGTCTGTGTCAGGAAGGAAGCTTTCCTGCCGGGCGTGATGGCGCACGCCTGGAATCCCAGTCCTGGGGAGGCTGAGGCAGGAGGCTCGCAGGTTGGAGGTCAGCCTCAGCCATTTAGAGACCCTCAGCAACTTAGTGAGACCTTTTTTTAAAAAAAATAAAATAAAATAAAATAAAATAGGGCTGGGGGTGTAGCTCTGAGGTAGAATGGCCCTGAGTTCAATCCCCAGCACCACAAAAAGAGAGAGAGAGAGAGAGAGAGAGAAAGAGAAAGAGAGGGAGCGGCCATGCTTAGGACCCGACATGGATACAATGTAGCGAGACCATCAATATGGCGACAATGTTCCCGCAAACTCGCTGCAGCCCAGCTCCTTTGTCCTGAACACACAGCCTCGTCTCTGTCTCTGGACCTCCAGGGGCCTCGGGGACGGGGACCGGCCGCGTGTCGCGTCAGCCCGGCCTCTGCGGGATCAGACTGAGCCAGGGCGGCCATGTCGTCCAAGCCACGGAGACCTGGGGGTGTTTGTTACTACAGCCAAACTGAGTTGATGGCCGGGCGTGGGGCGCACGCTTGTCATCCCAGTGCTTGGGAGGCTGAGGCAGGAGGATCACGGGTTCGAGGCCAGCCTCAGCTACTTAGTGAGACCCTCAGCCACTTAGTGAGACCCTGTTTCAAAATAAAGAATAAAAAATGGGGCTGGGGGTGGAGCTCAGAGGTAGAATGCCCCTGGGTTCAATCCCCGGACCGCACACAAAATAAAAAAAAGAAAGAGAGAGAGAAAACGAGACGGTGATGTTTCTGGGGTTGGAAGAAAAGATAACCTTCCTGTAGGGGACTCTTTTTTCTGTGCTCTCTCTGCACAATTACTTTATCAACTCTAATTCCTCATCGCTTATCTTATCTGTCTTCCAGGCCCGAAGAAAAAGAAAGAATCAGGTCCGTCCTTTTGTTCTTCCTCCCTCTCTCCCATCTTGATTCTCCTTCCCGGACAAAGAGAAAGTCGCCGCCATCGGAATAAAACGACTCCGGGTCCCTGGCTTCCCTCAGAAAGGTCATGGCGGGTCGTCATGGCGATGGAGGATGGAGACCGTGGCCGCCGCCCGCTCTGACCGCGGAGGCGCCTCGTGGCTGCTCAGGGAATTTGCCAGAAACGGCGGTTCCCGGCCCCCAACTTCCTCGCCAGGCTCGCCCGCTCGTCCACCCGGGCCCCGGCCGATGGCCGCTCCCCCAAACATGTTGTCCCGCCCGCAGCGCCGGAGGGTCACAGCGCTCTCCTTAAAACCTTTCCACGAGCCGGGTGCGGTGGCGCACGCTTGTCATCCCGTACTTGGGAGGCTGAGACGGGAGGATCGCAGGTTGGAGGCCGGCCTCGGCAAAGAGTGAGACCCTCAGCAACCTAGTGAGACCCTGTTTCTAAATGAAATAAAAATAAAATTAAAATAGGGCTGGGGGTGGAGCTCGGAGGTAGAATGTCCCTGGGTTCAATCCCCAGGAAAAACAAAAAATAAAAAATAAAAAACACACAAAAATAAAAAATAAAACCTTTCCACGAGCCGGGTGCGGTGGCGCACGCCTGTCATCCCGTACTCGGGAGGCTGAGACGGGAGGATCGCAGGTTGGAGGCCGGCCTCGGCAACTTAGCGAGACCCTCAGCCACTTAGCGAGACCCTGTTTCCAAATAAAGAATAAAAAAGATAGGGCCGGGGGTGCAGCTCCGAGTAGAATGCCCTGGGTTCCATCCCCGGTGCCACAAAAAATAAAATAAAATAATAAAAAATAAAATAAAGTATTGAGAGGGCCGGGGGTGAGGACGCCGCGGGTTCAATCCCTGGTGCTGTCTGTGCGTGTGCACGAGGTGAAATCCAGGGCCTCGGGCGAGCCTGGCGAGCGCTCAACACCCAGATACACCAGACCCTGCACCGCCATTCCTCCCTCCCTCCCTGCCTTCCGTCCTTCCGTCCTTCCGTCCTCCCTTCCATTTGCAATACTGGGGGTTCAACCCAGGGGCTTCTACCTCCGAGCGACACCCCCAGCCCTAGTTTTTATTCTTTATTTGGAAACAGGGTCTCACTGAGTGGCTGAGGGTCTCACTCAGGAGCTGAGGCTGGCCTTGAACCTGCGATCCTCCTGTCTCAGCCTCCCAAGTCGTGGGGTGACAGGTGTGCGCCACCACGCCCAGAAAATGCCTCACCGCCCGCCAGGCCGACCCGCAGACTCCCCGGAGGCCGGACTCCAGGCCCGGCTCTGAAGGGCTCCCGGGCCGGCGGCGGCTCCAACCTGCACCCCGTTTAAAACCATCGCCCTAAAACAGAAGCTGCCCGCGCTGGGCCGGGCCCGTCACTATGGAAACCGCAGAAACCCCCAGAAACCCCCAGAAACCCGCCAGCCCCGTGAGCTCTCGGTTAGGCAGGTGTGAGCTCGGCGAGGCGAGTGCCGGAGGCCGACTGTGCACCGCGAGGACAGCGGCCTCTGCGGCGCCCGACTCCATGACGGGGGGCGGGGTTGGACTTCCCTTTTGATGACACTGGGGGTTCAACCCACGGGCGTTCTCCCTCTGAGCTACACCCCAGCTCTATTTTATTATTTTTTTTTAAATTTGGAAACTGGGTCTCACTAAGGTGCTGAGGGTCTCACTAAGCTGCTGAGGGTCTCCATAAGTTGCCAAGGGTCTCACTGAGTTGCTGAGGGTCTTGCTAAGTTGCTGAAGGTCTCACTAAGTTGCTGAGGATTTCACTACATTGCTGAGGGTCTCGCTACATTGCTGAGGGTCTTGCTAAGTCGCTCAGGGTCTCACTAAGTTGCTCAGGGTCTCGCTATGTTGCTGAGGGTCTCAATACATTGCTGAGGGTCTCGCTAAGCTGCTGAGGGTCTCCATAAGTTGCCAAGGGTCTCACTGAGTTGCTGAGGGTCTTGCTATGTTGCCGAGGGTCTTGCTAAGTCTCTGAAGGTCTCACTAAGTTGCTGAGAGTCTCGCTACATTGCTGAGGGTCTTGTGAAGTTGCTGAGGGTCTCACTAAGTTGCTCAGGATCTCGCTAAGTTACTGAGGGTCTCGCTACATTGCTGAGGGTCTCCATAAGTTGCCAAGGGTCTCGCTGAGTTGCCGTGAGTCTCCCTAAACTGCTGAGGGTCTCACTACGTTGCTGAGGGTCTCACTAAGCTGCTGAGGGTCTCACTACGTTGCTGAGGCCGGCCTCAAAAACCTGCGATCCTCCGGTTTCGGCCTCCCAAGGACTGGGATGACAGGCCTGAGCCGCATCGTTCCTGCTCAGTGGCCGCGACTGCCTGAGACGCGGCGTCCGGGTCGCGTGTGGCTCCGCGGCCTCCTGGAGGCAGCCCACCCCGCCTCCGGCCTCGCGCACACCCGCAGCCCCCGCGGCGCCACGGGCCGGGCCGGGACGGGACGGGGGACGCGCAGCCGGGCTCAGGGCTGTCTGGGACGCCATCGCTCACGCCGCTCTGTGTCCCGACTCCAGCGGGACGTCGCCATTCCTCGACGGGCGACCCGGGGGAACGTGGAAGGCGCCGGCCCGAAGGCACCACTGACCGCGAGGAGGGCGTCCACCGCGGGAGCCAGCCGGCCCCGACGCCCGCACAACGCTCGGGCGGAGGCTGGAGGCTGGAGGCTGAGGCCGCGGCGGCTCCGCCGGGGTCTTCTCGTCCTTGCAACTGAACGCATCCTAGTCAACCGAGCTTGGAGGGACAACGGCAAAGCGGGGCACGATGGCGCACGCCCGGCATCCCAGGACTTGGGAGGCTGAGACGGGAGGCTCGCAGGTTCAAGGCCAGCCTCCGCCACTCGGTGAGACCCTCAGCCACCTAGTGAGACCCTGTTTCCAAATGAAAATCATAAAACAGGGCTGAGATGGGGAGGGTGTAGCTTAGAGGTAGAACGTCTCTGAGTTCAATCCCCGGGTCCACAGAAGAAAGAAAGAAAGAAAGAGAGAGAGAGAGAGAGAGAGAGAGAGACCACGACAATAAATAGACATATCAAACTAAAAATATCCCAAAGATTATCTAACACAGGCCCTCATTTTATTTTATTATTTTATTTTATTATTTTATTTTATTTTATTATTTTATTTATTTTTATTTTTTTTTATTTTATTTTATCTATTTTACTGTGGTTCCGGGGATTGAACCCAGGGGCATTCTACCTCTGAGCTACACCCGCAGCCCTATTTTTTATTTTTTATTTTGAAACAGGGTCTCACTAAGTAGCTGAGGGTCTCTCTAAGTAGCTGAGGCTGGCCTTGAACCCACGATCCTCCTGCCTCAGCCTCCCAAGTCCTGGGATGACAAGCGTGCGCCACCACGCCCGGCTTGGGCCTCATTTTAAAAATCAAAATATGAGGACCCTAAGACCCTGAGATCCCTCGGGGGGCCGCCTGGTCCTGCGTCTGATCCCAGGGGCACCGGGGACCCCGAGATCCGGTGCTCTTCCCGGGGAGCCTGACTTTAATTCCCCAGCGTGCCGGCTGAGCGTCCTGACCGTCGTGGACGCGCAGGAGTAATGTGTGTCAAGCCGCCGGCGACACGGCCGCCCCGCCGCTCACCCCCCGACCACGAGAAAAATTAAAATAAAGACAGTTTCTACCCAGCGAGGCGGCGGGGTGGGAAGACGCCGCTGCTGAATCTATAAAACGCTCGGAGCTAATTTAGGAGCCCCCCCCATTAGCCAGCTCGTCCCCTCCCCTATATATAGGAGCACTGTGTGCCGGAGCCCACTCGCCATCTGTCACCCGCTTTCCAAACTTCTCCGCCGCCCCCTCCACTTGCGCAATTTTATCACATACCAAATATTAGATTTCAGGGATTTGTATAATTTTACATCGGATTTTCTTTCTTTCTTTTTTTTTTCCTGAGCCAAGGTGAAACGGAGGGAGCCCTGGCACCTCTCTCAAAGCGGCGGGGTTTCCGAGGCCCCGACGCCCGCGGACGGCAGGGACGGCGGCTTCCTATCGGGGGGCCGGGGGCGCGCCCCGTATTCCAGGGAGGGCGCTCGACGCTGCTCAGACACGCTGGGCGCAGACACGGCCGTGGAGATGCGTTTCTTTTCTTTCAGAAAGTTTCGCACACTTCTCGGGACGGCTGGAAGTTCTGCTGAGGAGCCGGCTGGCGGCCCCCGGGCGGCGGCTTCCCTCCGGCAGGTCCCGGCCCAGGTCGGAGGACCGACGTCCATGGTGTCTTCACAAAGTGCACGGGCTTCTCTGAGCTCCACCCCCAGCCCTGTTTTATTATTTTCATTTTGAAACAGGGTCTCCCTAAGTTGCTGAGGGTCTCACCGAGTTGCTGAGGGTCTCACTGAGTTGCCGAGGGTCTCTCTAAGTTGCTGAGGGTCTCTCTAAGTGGCTGTGGGTCTCGCCGAGTTGCTGAGGGTCTTGCTGAGTTGCTGAGGGTCTCTCTAAGTTGCTGAGGGTCTCCCTAAGTGGCTGAGGGTCTCTCTAAGTTGCTGAGAGTCTCACTGAGTTGCTGAGGGTCTCACTGAGTTGCTGAGGGTCTCACTGAGTTGCTGAGGGTCTCCCTAAGTGGCTGAGGATCTCACTGATTGCTGAGGGTCTCGCTGAGTTGCTGGGTTCTTGGAATTCTGCGGTTCCTGCTTCTCACATACAATCGTCAGGAGCCGCGGCGTCTGCCTTTGTGTCTGATCCAGGGACGGTCGCTGAGGAGAGTCCAGGGAGGCCGGACCTGAGGCCCAAAGCCTGATGCTCAGTGAAGAGCCCACAGGGCCTGGGGCCCATCCGTCCATCCACCCATCCATCCACCCGTCCGTCTGTCCGTCCATCCATCCATCCATCCATCTGTCCACCCATCCGTCCATCCGTCTGTCCGTCCATCCATCCATCTGTCCGCCCGTCCGTCCGTCCGTCTGTCCGTCCGTCTGTCCATCCATCCTCTCATCCATCCATCCATCCATCCTCCCACACATCCTTCCATCTGTCCGTCTGTCCATCCATCCATCCATCCATCCTCCCATCCATCTACCCATCTGTCCATACATCTGTCCATCCATCCATACGTCCGTCCGTCCATCTGTCTGTCCATCTGTCCATCCATCCATCCTCCCATACATCCGTCCATCCTCCCATCCGTCCGTCCACCCATCCATCCATCATCCCATCCGTCCATCCATCCTCCCTCTCACTGAGTGGCTGAGGGTCTCGCTAAGTAGCTGAGGCTGGCCTCGAACCCGCGACCCTCCGGTCTCGGCCTCCCCGGGACTGGGATGACAGGCGCGCGCCCACATCCGGCTCCTTTTGCCTTTTTAATACTAAACGTGTTGCTATTAAGTAGCCAGAACTCGAGAAGGGCATGTGTGGCGGTTTTCACTGGAACGCGGCCTGGCCGGGGACGGCGGAGGCCGCGGAGGCTGCGCTGAGCTGTTCAGAGAGAAAAAGGCGGCGGGAGGGCGGACGCGGAGGCTGGAGGGAGGCCGGGGAGGGCGGACGCCGCCCGCACCGTGAGGACGGAGCTGTAATTCTTTCTTAAAAGGTTCAGGTTCAAATATTTATGAGGCCGAGTCACTCATCCTGGCAGAGGCCGGCCGAGCGCGAACAAGGAGAGAGAGACGGAGACGGAGACGGAGAGGGAGCGGGGTGTGCGGGAGGGCGCTGACGTGTGCTCAACGTTCATTTTAAAAATAAATAGGACTTGATGGATTGGGCGATAAACGGCGGCCGGGCAGGAACCCGGCCAGGGGCTCTCACGGGACGCGGCCGTCTGTCCGTCCAGCCGACCATCTGACCACAGGCCAGACGGGAGCAGGAAGCGGCCTGGCCAGGCCCCGCGGCCGCCATCACCGCGGCTGGAGCTCACGCCAGGAACCCGGCTTCGTTCCCGCTGGAGATGGACGCGGGGCGGTCGAGAGAGGTCGAGGTTCAGGGAGACGGAGTAGCACGGGGACAGGGAAGTTGGCCAGCGTCCGGAATTATGAGGGAAACATATGCAGTCAGAAAGAGGACATAGGAGCTGGGAGTGGTGGCGCACGCTTGTCATCCCAGGACTCGGGAGGCTGAGGCAGGAGGATCGCAGGTTGGAGGCCGGCCTCGGCAAGTAGCGAGACCGGGACCGAGCGGCCGTGGGCTCGGAGAAGCAGGCGCCGGGCTTGTGCGCGTCATGTAGGACGACGCGGACCCACGGCTCCGACCCACGGTGGCGGGAAAATGCGGAGCCGACGCTTGTCCTCGGTACCCGAGAGAGAGGGGCCAGGAAACCCCACGGCGTGCGGGCGTCGTCACGGGAACCGGCCCGGCGCCTCGTCCGACTCCCACCTCCTCCTCCACGCTGAAACCCCGGAATCCTGGCTCTCCATGGCGACTCCTTGTCAAGGACTAGCACTGACTTTCCCTCCCTCCCTCTCTCTCTCTCTCTCTCTCTCTCTCTCTCTTCTTTCTTTCATACTGGGGATTGAACCCAGGGGGATTTTATCTCCAAACAAGACCCCAGCATTTTATAATTTTTTAATTTGGAAAAACAAGGTCTCACTAAGGTGCTGAGGGTCTCACTAGGCAGCTGAGGGTCTCACTAAGGTGCTGAGGGTCTCACTAAGTGGCTGAGGGTCTCACTAAGTGGCTGAGGGTCTCACTAAGC
>PVJS01053659.1:0-13220 GCA_004027185.1 Glis glis
AAAAAAAAAAAAAAAAAAAAAAGAATACTGACAAGCTCGGCATGATGGTGCATGGTTGTAATTTCAGTACTTGGGAGGCTGTGACAGGAGGATCACAAGTTCAAGGACAGCCTCAGCAAGTAGTGAGATTCTCATCAACCTACTGAGACCCTGTTTCCAAATAAGAAATAAAATAGGGCTGGGGTGTAGCTTGGAGGTAGAATGCCTCTGGGTTCAATCCCCAGTACCACAAAACAAAACAAAAAAAGAATACTGACTAACTCACCTACTGCATTGAGAATTGGCATAAAATTGAAAAATATACCCATTTGTAATTGTCTATGGCTTATTCAACCATCATTTCTATACAATAGTCCCCCTTATTTGCAGAGGATACATTCCAAGACCCCCAATGGATGGCTAAAACCACAGATAGTACTGAACCCTATATTTTATCTTTTGTGTGTGTGTTTAGTACTGGGGATTGAACCCAGGGGCACTGTACCTCTGAGCTATAACCCCAGCCCTATTTTATTTTTATTTTTGAAACGGGGTGGCTCTAGGTTGATGAGAGTCTCACTACTTGCTGAGGCTGTCTTTGAACCTGCAATCCTCCTGTCTCAGCCTCCCAAGTACTGGGATTACAGGTGTGTGCCATCACGCCTGGTGTACCGAACCCTATAAATTATGTTTTTCCTATACATACATACATACACAAAGTAATGCCTTTTCCATCTTAACTTAGCACTTATCACACAATGTGGCTCAAATTTTTGCAGCTTGAGGCGCAACAGCAAAACTCACATGAATTTCTTTTTCCTTCTTCACAATTTCACAGATAGAAGATTTGTTCTTACTCTAGATTTTAGCCATCTCAGTGTATGAGGTTGCTTTCCTTATTAAGTCATGAACTTTCACCTTTTCACTTAAAGGAAATACTTATGGCTCCTCTTTGGCATATCCAAATTGCCAGCATCCCTGCTCTTGCACTTTAGGGCCATTATTAATAAAATGAGGGTTACTTGAACACCAGCATTGTGATACCACAAAGTAGATCTGATAACCAAGACAGCCACTAAGTGACTAACGTGCAGGTAGTACATACAGCGTGGATACTCTGGACAATGGGATGATTGGCAATGATTGGGATAACAGGGCTTGGTGCCTGTCACTGGATAGAACCCTTTGTAAGCCCCACATTATACATGGAGCAAGTCTCCAAGCGGGGAGTTGCCCACCTCCCAGCCCTCTGTTCCCTCTCAGCTGACACTTCAACTCACTGTACAGGCTCACAAACAGTCATCACAGAAATCTACTTCATGTTTGTCTCAAAGACAGTGTGCCGAGCTTCTTAACCCAAGCCCCAGCCACTAACATCAGCCACACACCTGTCCTCGAGATGCTCAGGTGTTAAGGAAGTGAGCAGAGTTCTCCTCACCTGCGGAGCAGAGCCAGTCCTTGGTTGTTCTGAGAAGCCTGAGCGTATGGAGCGAAAAGCTAGTCAGAAAGCCCACAGCATCTGACCTTTAGCACCAGAGAAATTACTCCTCAGAATCCAGAACTGCCAGCCCACCCCCCAGTAGCACAGGGAGCCCCACTCCAAGGCAACAACACAGTCTCTGGGACCCATCCCAGCTACCTCGCCTTCACCCCATCCCTGGTTGGCTTAATTCCAAGGCTTCTCCAAGAGGGATGGGGGTTGGCAGTTGGTCTTCAGAGCCACACCAGGGCAACTCAAGAGCACAGCTAAGCACTTTACTTATACGGCAGGATTTGGTGGCTCAGCTACCGGAGGGCCTGGAGCTGCCCTAGAGATGGGAGAAGCTTCCCTGTTGGCTCCCAGAATACCTCAGGGTCCTTCGCCCCTCCGGGGACCCTTCCAACCTACCTCAGTGTCCTTCGAGGCAGGCAAGGAGGGGATTGAGTTTAACCTGTTCAGCCTGTTGAGGACTTCTTCCTGGGGCTTTGGGCTGCCTGGGAAAGGGGAGAGAAATTCTTCAAACAACAGTAGCGCTTACTGAGTGCTGACTCTGTGCCTGACACTGTTCTAAATACTTTGTGTGTAGCCAGGTGTGGTGGTGCATGCCTGTATCTCAGCACTTGGGAAGCAAGACAGGAAGATCACAGGTTCAAGGCCAGCCTCAGCAACTTAATGAGACCCTCAGCAATTTAGCAAGACCCTGTCTCAAAATTAAAAAAATAAATAGGGCTGGGGATGTAGCTCGGAGGTAGAATGGCCCTGGGTTCAATCCCCAGTACCAAAAAATATATATAAAAAATAAATACTTCGCATGTGATGTGTTTCTCTTTTCACCCCCCACCTGTCAGTAGGCACTATTATGAACCCCATTTTACAAATGAGAAAAGAAGACTGAGCCCCAAAGAGGTGAAACAACTTTTTCAAGGTCACAGGCTCCAAGACCAGAGAATGAGCACCCTGGCGGTTCCTTTGTTTCCCAGAATGAAGGGGAAGGAAGATGTTATTTTGAAGTTAGCCAGGACTCTTGGGCTCTAGTGCAGGATTTGGACCCGGCAGATGATGTGTTGTCCTCTAGACTCCAAAGGTCCTGGGTTCAGATTCCAGGCCAAACACCAACCAGTTCTAGCACTTTGGGCAAATTGCTTATCCTCTTAACCTTAGTTTCCCCATCAGTAAAATGGGGCTGGTAGTACTGACCTCACAGTGCTGTTGTGAGGACCAGAAATAACACGTGCAGAGTGCCTGGTACCTGCTGGGTGCTCCGTAAACAGAAACTATGGCTATGGCTCTTCTCTCCCCTCCCTGGGAGGTGCGGGTGCAGGTCCCCGTGGCCGTGGGCTCATTGGAGTAAGTGGAAGCAGCTGGGGGGGGGCAGGGGGGAAGGGAAGGGACAGCTTGAGTGACTGCAGGCCAGCCCTGGGCCTCACAGGGGGATACTGGCCATCGCCACAGGTGCACCAATTACTCTCCCTTGAAGAAAGCCTGGGGTGCGCCTCCCCTCACTCCCCACTCTGCTCAGCCGGACCCTCCATTCTGCAGAAGGCAGCACAGCTCCGCACCCCCCCCCCCCACCGCTGGCTGCTCGTTTGTCTTCAGGTTTCATGGCCTCCCTGCGGCTCCCAGTGCTGTGCAAGTTTTCTCTCCCCTTCCAGCCACTTCCAAGTTAGCCACGGAGCCTCTTTGGTGGCAGCTCAGGTTTCATTCCTGGAAGCTTTGCTCCAAATGGAAGTTTCTGGTTGGGATAATCCCTGGCGTGAGTGGTCAGTGAGCTCTGGGAGGCCGTGGGAACGGCCCGCTAGCCCAGGTGCTGTGGCGAGAGAGCAGGGTTTGGCTCCCCATCCCAGAGGCACCTTCCCCTCGGGGCCCAGGGGGTGGCCTGGACAGCAGACCCGGAGCCCCGCTTCTTCCTCTCTGGAGGGTCCTGGCCAGCATTTTCTGGATGCCCAAGAGAACCCTCAAGGACTCAGAGCCTCCCTCTCCTTTGCCACCTGCCGCAGCTGGGACACAAGGCACGATGGAAGAAACTGAGGGGCCCCAAGCCCAAAGCCCCTCAAATAGATGTTTACATCTATGTGTGTGTGTGTGTGTGTGTGTGTGTGTGTGTGTGTTACTAGGGATTGAACCCAGAGGCATTCTACCTCTGAGCTATACCCTCAGCCCTATTTTATGTTTTATTTTGAACCAGGGTCTCACGAGGTTGCTGAGGCTGTCCTCGAACCAAATGCTCGGCATCCGGCCCTCCTCCCCGAGCCCTCCTTCCTCACACCCCCTGATCTTTGTGACTCAGCCTCTACTGCCCCTCGCTGGGATTGCCTAACTATGGTCACCTGCTAGATGGGAAGCTTCGGGAGATGGGGGCCATTCAACCTGCTCACCGTAGCTTCCCAACACTTCAATGTCTAGTGTCTGGGAAGCCCCAATCCATCTGTCCTGAATCGATGCCAGGCCTTTGGCTTGGAGGGAGGATAGAAGCCCCGGACGCTGATTCTCTGTGTTCTCGACACTTGTCTCCACTTCTGAGCTCTCCAGCTCCAGGCAACTCAGACTTGACCTTCTCTTCCACTTGTCTTGGCTTTTTGATCACAGTGTAAGAACCTGCACACTGTCCCCCAAGAGCAAGTAGGGAGACCCTCTTCCTTTGTGGGCCACCACCTCTCCTCCCCTCAGTTCTCCCAGGCCTTTGGCAGCCAAAGTGCTTGAATGAGAGGAAGGCGAGGGAGAGGCCAGACCTCGTACGCATGCAGGACCTTCCCTCCATCTCTCCCGCCTTCCTGGTGACCTCAGACCTCTGGGAAAGTGGCACCCCTGGAGATTCCACCTCCTCCTCGAAGCTCCTCACTGTGTCATTGGATGACATCACTGCGCAAACCTGGGCTCACTCAGGTGTCCCAACTCCTTCCCCAGAGTCTCTCCTCCCAGTGGCACCTGTCAAGAGCCATTGTTAGGCCATTCTTTGGACACTTTCCATACACTTGCAAACTCTAATCCTGACAACTCTACCTCCAAACTACACCTCCAGCCCTATTTTATTTTTTATTTGGAAACAGGGTCTCACTAGGTTACCGAGAGTCTCACTAAATTACTGAGGCTGACCTTGAACCTGTGATCCTCTTTTCTCAGCCTCCCAAATACTGGGATTACAGGTGTGTGCCACCATGCCCAGCTCTAAGCCACTCTGATTTCTGGCTATTCCTCTGAATTCCTTCTCTCACGCTGCTGAGGCCTGGGGCTGCCACATTAGGGTCAGGGCAAATTCCAAGAGTGCAGGAAGAGTGAGAACATGGAAGCACCCCCCCCTTCCCTTCTTTCTCTGCCCTCCCCACTAATTGGATGAAAGTGCCCGGATGGGGGCCTGCTTCCCAGGACAAGGCTTCTGCAGAAAGTGTGCCACTAACCCCAGATCCTCCCATCCCTGGCCACCTGCACACGATCCCATCTGCCTGGGCTCCCCAGGCCAAAACAATGTCAGGCACTACAGGAGAGGCCCTCTCCTCCCTCAGGGTGAACCTCTGGTCTTTTTAGCTTTGTGGTCACTTGGCTCACCTCATCTTCCGGCTTTTATTCAAAGCTCCAGCTACCAATCACACCTCACAGAAGGGCACCCTTAGGGGCCACTCTCCCCCCTTGGCTGCCATCATCCCTTCTCAGGAATCTCCTCTGCTACTCTGCTCAGGAACCCCACCCCCAGCTCCCCAGGGAGGATCAGGCCTGGCTGAAGGGAAGTGGCTGGAACTTGAGCCCAAGGCAGAGCGTCGGCCCAAACCCTGAGAAGCCTAAGACCCAGCATGCTGCTGACCCGGCCTGTTCTATCACAACTGAGATCGGGCAGATCCTACATGGTGTATTACCCAGCATGAATGTTTTATGAGCTTGCTCTTCATTACTGAGGCCAGTGCAGAGGCTGGGACAGGGAGGGTGGAGAGAAAGCCCAGGGAGAGACTGGGCAGGGAGGTGAGTTGGGAGGCCCTGATGGCCCAGGTATTTCTTTTTGACTTTTTTGTTGTTGTTTGTTTTTGTGGCTGGGAACTGAACCCAGGGGCATTCTACCTCAAGTGACATCCCTGGCCCTTTTTTTAATTTTTTTGGTTTGAAACAGGGTCTTGCTAGGTTGCTGAGAGTCTTGCCAAGTTGCTGAGGCTGGTCTCAAAACTGCAATCCTCCTGTCTCAGCCCAAGTATTGAGAACATAGGTGTGTGCTACCACGCCCCGCTCAGGTGTTTCTTATGATGGGATTTTTATTACTGGGCATTGAACCCAGGGACTCTCTACCACTGAGCTATACCCCCCAGCCCTTTTTATTTTTTTGTTTGAAAACAGGGTCTCACTAAGTTGCTGAGACTATCTTCAAACCACAATCCTCCTGTCTCAGTCTCCCAGGTATTGATATTACAGGTGTGCCACCACACCCAGCTCCAGGTGTTTCTTATGATGGGATTTTTTTTGTTGTTGTTGTTACCAGGGATTGAACCCAGGGGTACTCTACCACTGAACTATACTCCTCAGTCCTTTTTATTTCTTGTGGTACTGGGGATTTAACTCAGGGGGGTTCTACAACTGAGCTACAACCCCACCCCTTTTTATTTTTTATTTTGAAACAGGGTCTAAATTATCGCACACTAGCCTCAAACCTGTGATCCTCCTGTCTCAGCCTCCCAAGTACTGGGATTAAAGGCATGCACCACAACTGTCTGGGATGTAGGATTTCTTTGTGAAGAAAGATTTTGCAGAACTTGAACTTGGTGATGTTTGTCAAATTGAAACAATTGAGGCTGGGGATATGGCTCAGTGTTAGAGTACTTGTCAAACATGCACAATGCCCTGGGTTCTATCCTAAGCAACACACACACACACACACACACACACACACACACGATATGACTAGGTCAGAGACTGGAAACAGGGAGGAGTCCATGACAGCGGAGGTTTGGGGACATGGGTGTTTGGGAGCTGTGTGCATGTGGGCAGCTGGAATTTGGTGGTGACCCTCGCCACTCCTACCCTTGAAAGTCACTGACTGGTTCTCTGGGCAGCTTCCCTGGGTCTCAGAACCAAGGTGCCAGTGCTCCTCGCAGGCTGGCTCTCCCACCACTGCTAGGCCTCGGGCCCAGGTGCTTCCTACCCGTCTCAGCTCAAGAGATGGGGAGGCTGCAAACCAGGAAGAACTCTGTCCAGCCTTCTTCTAGCTTCCTTGAAGCAATGCTCAGGCCTGGCCCCTTGTCCTAAGTACCTCCAGCCAGAGTCTTATCCTTCATGATTGGGGGCCTGACCATGATCCCCAAATGCCAAAGCTGGGGCCTTGCTCAGCGTGGGATAACACCCTGACTCTCTTCTCCCTCCCACCGGATACAGCCAAGGAAGGAAGGAAAATAAATGCTCCCCAAAGCAGCCCAGAGAGGGGCCAAGAGAGGGGCTGCGGAGGGAGCCAGAGCCTTGCTCAGCATCCCCTGCCAGCCGGTGGGAGGGGCCTGCGTGAGGGGTCAGCACTGGGGCCTGCCCAGATGGACAGACACTTCTTGAGGGTCAGCAAGAGATACAGATGGGGAAGGGGGGCAAGGAAAGGGACCTTATTGGCACAGTGCTCTAGAGTAGCATGGGACCTAGGGGTCCCCTGGAGTTCCTGCCAGCTCCCCATCTGTTTTGCTACCAGTTACTCCTCCTCTCTTCTCTGCTCTCTCAGGCTCTTAATTCCCCTTCACTCTCTCCTTTGAAGTTCCCTGGTTGCTATGGAAACCCAGTGGCAGCAAAGGAGGCAAAATTTGGGGAGGTTCTGAGCCATCCAGCCCAACAAGGGCCTGCTTAGATTCCATTTGTCCAGGTTTGAGAGACATTTACTGCAGCCTGAGAAAATGGACCTTGGGTCTTCTTCAGTAAGATAGTGCCGGTCTGGATGGCCTAAGAGAGGTCGCCCATCCCAGGACCATCCTACATCTCCTTGGATACGGAGCACTCCCAGCCCGCCCTCTCCGCCCGGCCTAAAGGTCTGTTCTTCCTTCGCACATCGCACATCGATTGGGAAGGCAAACGTTAGCCGACCGCCCACGACGCACCAGCCCCTGTTCTAGGCACGGCTGTTCCTCAGTGAGCAAACCACACAAAGTCCCAACTCTCTTGGAAGGTAGGGGTAGACAGAAGCCAGTAAATAAATAAAAACCAAGAAAATAGCCAGGTGCAGTGGCACACGCTTATAATCCCAGTAGTTGAGAGGCTGAGAAAGGAGGATTGCAGATTCGAGGCTAGCCTCAGCAATTTAGCAATCAATTATGGGTGTGATATAGAAAATAAAGCAAAAAGTGACAGCAGAGAGATCCCAATCAGGAAGTCAGCCATCCAATGACCCAGAGGAAAAGCATTCCAAGCAGGGAGAACAGCAGGTGCAAAGGCTCTGAGGCACAGAGCAGGGAGGAGGTGTGGCCAGAGCACAGCAGGTAAGCAGAGAGCTGGTGAGTGGTGAGGCCGGATGGGCAGAGCATGGAGACCACTGAGGCACCAGAGGCAGAGTGAGTGCCAGTGTAGGTTTAGTTGGAGCAACACAATCAGATCTGTGTTTTGAAAATTCTGGCTCCGAGCTGAGCACAGTGGCATACACCTGTAATCCCAGTATTTGGAAGGATGAGACAGGAGGATCACAGGTTTGAGGCCAGCCTCAGTAACTTAATGAGACCCTATTTCAAATAAAAAAATTCAAAGGGCTGGGGGTATAGCTCGGAGGTAGAATGCTCCTGGATTCAATCCCCAGTACCATACACACACATACAAATAAAACCCACAATCACAAGGCTCTCAGACTCAACTAGCTCTGCTTTTTGGCCACCTGCCCTTGGGCCTGGGGTTGGTGGGGGAGAGAGACATATGGTGACAGCAAAACTTGTCCCGAACCCCAACTTACAGCTGCAGGCTCAGACATCGTTCTTTAGACTCCAGGACAAAGCACTTCCCTTTCTCTCCCTCCCCGTGTGTGGCACTTCCTCCATCTTTGCCAGTGCTCTCTCTTTGCTCTGAACGTTTGGAGCACACCGAGGCTCAGGTGTGGATCTCCTGTCTCCTCGAGCTCCACCCACTCCCAAGGGAATCCATTCTGTCCCCTGGCTTTGAAAATCACCCATGTGCTGGATGCTCCTGAGTTATATCTTCTCATGAGACCTCGCCCCTGGATTCCAGACCCACGCAGTTGCCCACCCCCCACCTCCTCTTGAATGAGCTCAGACTTCACCTGTCCAAAGCCAAACTCCCACTCCTCCCTCCCTCTAGCCCCGCCCTCCCGCAGGCTTCCAGCTCAGCAGGTGGCCCCTCCATCCTTTGGCTGCTTAAGCCAGAAACCTACGAAATCCCTAGACTCCTGTTTCCTACACAAGCCACATCCACAGCCATCAGCAAATCCTGTCATCTCTTCCTTCAGAAAATAAGCAGGCATGGTGGCGCATGCCTGTAATCCCAGAACTTGGGAGGCTGAGACAGGAGGATCACAGGGTTGAGGACAGCCTCAGCAACATAGTGAGGCCCTCTGCAATTTAGTGAGACCCTATTTCCAAACCAAAAAATATAAAAAGGGCTAGGGAAGTCTGGGCATGGTGGTGCACGCTTGTAATCCCAGTACTTGGGAGGCGGAGACAGGAGGATCCGGGTTCACAGCCAGCCTCAGCTACTTAGTGAGGCCTCCACAACTTAGTGAGACCCTGTTTCAAAATAAAGAATAAAAAATAGGGCTGGGGGTGTAACTTGCAGGTAGAATGCCCCTGGGTTCAATCCCCAATACCACAAAAAAAAAAAAAAAAAAAAGGGCTGGGGATATAGCTTGGAAGTAAAATGCATCTAGGTACAATTCCCGGTACCACACACAAAAAAAAAAGTCCAAAATTTGAATCTGTTCTCATCACTCCGGATCCACTGGTATTTCCTGCCTAGGTTATTGCTGGAATTTCCTAACTTACCTCCCTTACCCACGGCTGCCTATTCTTAATACATCATAAGTGTGTGTGTGTGTGTGTGTGTGTGTGTGTGTGTGTGTGTATTGCTAGGGATTGAACCCAGGGGCATTCTACCACTGAGCCCTTTTTATGTTTTTTTTATTTTCATTTTATTTATTTATTTACTGTGATACTTGGGATTGAACCCAGGGGCATTCTACCCTCTGAGCTACACCTCCAGCCCTATTTTTATTTTTATTTTTAAAACGGGGCCTCGCTAGGTTAATGAGACTGTCACTTCTTGCTGAGGCTGTCCTTGAACCTGTGATCCTCCTGTCTCAGCCTCCCAAGTAGTGGGATTACAGGCATGTGCCACCACTCCTGGCTATGTTTTTTATTTTTGAAACAGGATCTTGCTAACTTGACGAGGCTGTACTCGAAACTGCAATCCTCCTGTCTCAGTCTCCCTGTCTCAGACTCAAAAAATAAAAATAAAGATCTATTAACACTAGTTATGGGACTTCTGGGCTGCAGGTTGTCATCTGCAGAGGGCGGAGAACTGTTGAGGTCCTCTGCTGTGGCAGTAGCAGCATTCTAGAATGATGCTCCGCCATGGCCTCACCTGCTTCCGTGTGGAGGAGCACAGGAGGGGAGGACAGGGAGAAGAGAACTCTCTTTCGTTCCTCCCAGCAGAGACCTGGGTGGAGTCTTCACTAGCTTTCAAATGACAAACAAGTTTCTGGTTTGGACTTGGCAGGCCTCTGGGAGTCCTGGATGAGGGGTCCGGCCCTACCTGCTGGGTGAGGACGAGGAGAGGCCTGGCCACTAAACAGTGCTCCTCCCATGGGGAGCGCTGCTGTGAGAGGAGCAGAGGCAAGGAGGAGAACTGAGGCAGGAACCATAGACAAGGGTAGATGGAGAGGGCGTCTGTGTGGGTGACCTGCCTGCACACACCCTTGGCTGTGCAGGGTGGCCCAGTCTCCACGCAGACCTCAGCCGGTCCCCAGGCCCTCATGGCCAGCACTGGCTGGGGACAGAGCGGCTGGCCTTTTGGCTGAGGACAGCCCAGTCCTCCTCCCTTTTCTGGACCTTGCCACAGCTCCCTGCTTGTTTTCCCCGAAATAAATGGGCTGAGCATATTGGGCCGGCAATAACCCCTTGAAATCAGTTGTTATCACAGTTAACAACCAGTTTGGCTTCAGTTCAGGCTGTTAACTATCAAACCACTAAGTGCCGGTAATGATTGATTCTTGGCCAGTTGCAGCTTGAGTGGGCTGTAAAACCCCATTAGCGAAGGCTCTGTGGAGGTAGCAACTCAAAGATAAACAAGTTGGTGGGTGCTCCAGCCCGGCCTCTGCTCTGGGTTCAGCTCCCATGGGTCTCAGCCCCTTCCCAAAGCCACAGAAAGCCTCAAGGGCCAGCACCCTCCTGTCCACCTCTCCTGCCCTCTCCCCCACCCAGGAATCCTGGCTCTGCCCAGCTCACCTCTTCTCCCTAGAGACAAACGTGACATGATTCTACCCCACTGCCCTGAGGACACAGACCGCCCCCAGCCTGAGGACTTAGGGTTTAGCTTTGGCCTCGCCAGTGACCGCCTTGGCCCAGCCTGGCCCCACTTTGTGGCCAGCAGCACAGGCAGAGAGCCTGACACTCCACCTCCCCCCCACCAGACTCCCTCCTATCCTGTGGCTTCCACCAGGAATTGCTCTCAAACAAATGAAATGTGGGTAATTACTGGGCTGGGGGCTGGACAGGCGACCGTGCAGATGAAAGCGTTTCCTGGACGGTCTCTCCATTTGCATGGCATCAGAAGCTGCTCAGAAGGTGTGACTTTTCCCACAGTGAGACCCTAGCTCCTTGCACAATAAAGCCAGGCTGCTCACCCAGAATTAATTAAAGGGGGAGGGGAGCAGAGGAGGAGGCACCAAGAGCTGGGGGAGCTGGTAGAGAGATGTCTAGAGCCCCCTTCCCCACAGGGTCTATGTACCAGGAGAACCTCACTCTATCCTGCAGACCACAGGAGGGGGTAGGCAGAGCCCGTGGTATCCCCACCCTCTCCACTCCAAGGCTTTCCACTGAGCCCTGGAATTCCTGATCCACCTGGAAGGGCCAAGCCTGGGACTTAGGCTGCACCTCTGGGAGCCCACATGGTTGGGATGCCTCCTGCCCATGATGAGTAGCTGCTGAAGAACAGGACTACGGGGAAGAGCGTCTGCACTGGCCCAGGAGCACCTCAGAGAAGGCAGTGGAAGCAGCCAGAATGGAAGGTCCCAGTTTCGAGGACCTGCTTCTGGGCCTGGGCTCTCCCTCCGTGTGGTGCGAAGCCAACATCTCTGCTCCACATGCAAACACAACAAGCCCCCGCCCACCATGGGCCAGTCCCGCCCACACAGTGACCGGCTCAGAGCTGCCTCTGACACTGCAGGACCTGCTTCCTCCAGGGCTGTCCTCCCTGGCGGGCTCATCCTTCTATGGGCTGCTTCTCCCCCAGGCCACGAGCCTCCCTTGCAGTCCTGCCCCACGCCAAGTCCTTCTCCTCTAGGCCCCTCTCTCTGAGGTGGGCAGCCTCTTCTGGACGACCAGGCCCTTGGCTGGGCAGCACCAGAGCGCAGTACTTTCTGCTCCTGGTGTTCTACCCAGATCTCCCAGGGGAATTGTTCCACATCACAAGTGTCAACACCAGCCTTGGCGGTCCCTCTCCAGCACTCCCTCACCTTGGATCCTGGCAGCCGCTCTTTTTTTTTTTTTTTTGCGGTACCGGGGATTGAACCCAGGGATGTTCTACCTCCGCGCTACACCCCCGGCCCTATTTTTTTATACTTTATTTTGAAACTGGGTCTCACGAAGTTGTGGAGGGCCTCACTAGGTAGAGAGAGAGAGAGAGAGAGAGAGCTGAGGCTGGCTGCGAACCCGGATCCTCCGGTCTCTGCCTCCCAAAGTACTGGGATTACAAGCGTGCGCCACCACACCCGGCTGCAGCTGCTCTTTTCTTTCATTTTTCTTTTTCTTTTTTTGTAGTACTGGGGATTGAACCCAGGGGCATTCTACCTCCAAGCTACACCCCCAGCTCCATTTTTTATTCTTTATTTTGAAACAGGGTCTCACTAAGTTGCAGAGGGCCTCACTAAGTAGCTGAGGCTGGCCGCAAACCCGGATCCTCCGGTCTCAGCCTCCCAAGTACTGGGATTACAAGCGTGTGCCACCATGCCCAGCTCATTTTTTTTAATGGTACTGAGGATTAAACTCAGGGCTACCTCTGAGCTTTTGAAACAGGGTCTCATTAAGTTGCTGAGGACCTCACTAAGTTCCTGAGGCTGGCCTTGACCCTGTGATCCTCCTGTCTCAGCCTCCCAAGTACTGGGATTGCAGGGATGCAGCACAATGCCCAGCTCAGAAAGGAACTTTGTGTGTGTGTGTGTGTGTGTGTGTGTGTATTGAAGGTTGAACCCAGGGGCATTCTACCTCCAAGATATACCCCAGCCCTCTTTATTTTTTGTTTTGAAACAGGGTCTCAATAGGTTGCTAAGAGTCTCTCTATGTTGCTGAGGCTGTTCTTGTACCTGCAATCCTCCTGTCTCAGCCTCTCAAGTACTGGGATTACAGGCATGCAACACCGTGCCCGGCTCAGAGAGGAACTTTTTTTTTTTGTGCTGGGGATTGAGCCCAGGTGCATTCTACTGCCAAGCTACACCCCCCAGCCCTTTTGTTTTGTTTTGTTTGGAAACAGGGTCTCAATAGGTTGCTGAGGCTGTCCTCTAACCTGTGATCCTCCTGTCTCAGCCTCCCAAGTACTGGGATTATGAGTGTGCGCCACCACACCTGGCTCCAGCGGAACTTTCTTTTTTTTTTTTTTTTTG
>PVJS01053660.1:0-13220 GCA_004027185.1 Glis glis
ACCCCCAGCCCTATTTTTTTATACTTTATTTTGAAACCGGGTCTCACGAAGTTGCGGAGGGCCTCACTAAGTAGACAGAGAGAGAGAGACAGGGAGAGAGAGAGAGGGAGAGAGACTGAGGCTGGCCTCGAACCCGGATCCTCCGGTCTCCGCCTCCCAAAGTACTGGGATTACAAGCGTGCGCCACCACGCCCGGCTTAAAGATTTCTATATTTTCACTTTGAACTAGGTCCTGCTAATTATGTAATCAGCCCTGCAGCTAGAATATGTTTCTGAACCTTGCTTATAGTTAGGTATGCCTCTGTGACGGAGCTTCAGCCAACAGAATGTGAGATAGTGATGTGTACTACTTCCAAATTTATAACATTATTGCACACATAAAACTCTTTAAAGTATCTCATCATTCCAGATGTGGAAAACTTATAAAAACTTCAATATAGTATATAATTACATAATGATATGGAGAAAATAATTATATTATAATATAATAATGCCAATTAATGGAATAATATGTATAAGCTGTGGTTTATGATTCCCAACCTATTTTAATCCACTTGTGTCAATTTCATTGAAATAATCACAGAATTCAGAACTTTGAACTTAATGGATTAATTTCTACGAATGGCGTATCAAAGTCCAGGGTAACCAAAGAAAGCACGTTTTAAAGACGACAAGGCTTCTATGTGCTTTGATTTCTGAATGGCTGTATAAGTAGAGTTCTTTCACTGGCTTGTAATCTTTGGACACCATGCATGGTATAAATAAAAATAAATACACTATGCTATATTTTAACCCAGATGTAATTCTGAGTCTATGTGTTGGCATATAGTAAATATGCTTATAATACTCTGGTCTTTTTTTTTTTTTTTGGTACTGGGGATTGAACCCGGGGCATTCTACCTCCAAGCTACACTCCCAGCCCTTTTTATTATTGTATTTTGAGACACGGTTTCACTAAGTTGCAGAGACTGGCCTTGAACCTGAGATCATCCCATCTCAGCCTCTCGAGTGCTGGGATTACAGGTGTGCACCACTCCTGTCTGTTTTTAAAAGCTTCACGCCACTTGATGAATACTACATAAAATGTTCTGTTGTAATTTGGTTTTTATACTTCACTTTTCCTCGAAGTCACTTAGAATTAGAGACTATCTCTAATGTCCTGACTATGTCTCTTTGGCACTTGCCCTTTATGTTCATCCAACCCAGCACCCTCCTGGCCTATATCCCTACTATATATATATATTGACAATATAGTAGGGATATAGTTAATCAAGTATGGAATCCTAGGTAAGGTATCAGACTGTGGAAGATGGCTCTGGTGATGTTTAAGGGACCTGATCATTGGTAAAGTAGTCCAGGGCTTGTCAGGACATCATTTTTAAGACAAAGAGTAACTTTTCTCTCTTGTACTTTCAATATTAAGAATGAGGTATAGTAGCTTATAGTGCTTTTGGACTTTGGAAATGGCATATACCACACTTGGAAACACTATTCCAATCTACTTACAGAGTGACTTAGAAGGCTGCCAGTTTTGAATCAGACCCACAGCAAGAGATGGCTTTACAGCAGAGTAAGAAGCAGCTCTTCCCTTTAGAAGATGTAGTGGACCCCACTGCCTATGCTAAAGGTATCTGCCTAGGATGATGTGAAACCTCTCTATGGCATCGGTAGAAAATCATAGCACAAACTGCTGAAGTTCTAGAGTAAGAACATACTTCTGCAGCAAAAACTAGTCACTGTTCAAAAGGTGGTTTTAGCTGTGCTATTGGTTCTAAATAGATACTCAGTGCTTGACCAGGGGACATTAAGTAACTGTGTAACTAGAATTACCCAATGAGACTATTTCCAGACCCAACAAGTTGTAAATTTGGGAAGGCAGAGTAGCAATGCATTATGTGATGGAAATGGTACATTAGGGATAAGCCTGAGCAGGTCTGGAGGGTATAGTAATTTACTGAATAGGTAGCCCCAGCTCCTAAGTTACCTACATGTTTTGCACTGGTACTCTTCCTTCAACTCATGACTAGAAACTGGTTCCCTGTGTCCTGATGGAAGAGTGAAAAACCTGACCTTTCCACACTATCTCTGTGGGAATTAGAGGTGACAGGAACTGATGCAACCCTGTTGATGCCCCTGCTGCTTGCTGTTCTTAGTCTACGATCCAGCACTCTCATGCCTTCTTCCAGTATTCATGAAACAATATCAGCAGCAATGAACTCAAATACAGACCCAACAATATAGATATGTCCATGTATCACATTTGCATATATGCATGTTTATTTGTATATGTATATAAGCAGATATGGTTATCTCTGTCTGATAGTGTCACAAGTGAAAACTTTTTGAATTTGAGGCTCATTTTCTATATCCATAGTTAAAATATGTTATTTCTAAACAGGAATAAAGCAATAAATGCAAATTTAAAACTAAAACTAATCTAAAATAAAACCTCAACATGAAAAGGTTAGCTAAAGATATTAGTGAGAGCTAAAAATAGAGCATTCTGTCCTATATACAGTTCATTTCAGAGACGAAAGAGGGCAGTGAAGGGAAATCCTCTGAGTGGGTAAAACCTGGAAGAACTGCCTGGGTAGCAACTTTCTGTGGAGGGTGATAAGACAGATTCCTGAGCAGTGGCCAATGGCCTAGCTGTTGGGTCAGGTGAAGGAGCAATATTGGAAGACAGAAATCAAGGAAGTCTGAAAAAGAGGCCTGTGGGTGGACATACAGGAGTTGGCACAAGATGTGTGGAGCTTGGCATTTTATGGCAATGTGTGCCAGGGAGACTGTGGTAGGCAGACCCCAAGATGGCACCAGATGATCCTGATTTCTTATTATCTACAACCTGTGTGATCCCTCCCCTTGATCATGGGCTGGCCTAGCTGCTATGTCTAACTCATAAATTGTGCCAAAGGTAATGCAATGTTCCTTCAAGAAACCTAGTCCTGTCAATGCATACCAGAGCCTGGAAGCAGATCATTCCCTCAGTGAGAAATTCCCCCTCAGAGGAGGTTCTGGTTCTGGGAGGCACCATCTTGAAGTTTTTTGTAAGTGTCACCCAACCTGCAGAATCTATGAGGTAATACATGTTAATTATTTTATTTTTTATTTTTATTTTCTTGAGGTACAGGTGATTGAATCAAGGGGTATTCTACTTCTGAGTTAAATCCTCAGCCCTTTTTATTTTTTGTTTTGAAAGAGTGTCTTGCTATATTGCCGAGATCTCCCTTTGTTGCTGAGGCTGTCCTCCAACCTATGATCCTCCTATCTCAGCCTCCCAAGTACTGGGGTTATGGTGTGTGCCACCACACTCTACTAAATGTTAACTGTTTTAAATAAGTAACTTTTGGGGTAATTTGTCATGTGGGAATAGTGAACTAATATAAGGAATGCATATATAGAAGATACATTGAAAAACCTGGTGGATGGGATGCATCATTGAGGTAATAATGCCAGACAGATTCCGTGCTCAGCCACACCAGGGTTGCACAGTGGTTCGGTGACAGAGTACTTAGGGTGGTACAGATGGGGAATATGCAGGATTTTAACAGTATGGTCTCCCTTTACCCTAGGCTAACTTGGTTACTGCTGGTGCTAACCATCTGACTGGCCATAGCAGAGGCAATGCTCAACCTTTAGTATGGTGCCGTCCATCCCTAAAGGAGACCAAATAATGAGTCTAACCATCTGAGCTCAGAGTGCTAAATTACATATCCATGTCTTACTTCTAAGATTTTTAAGTCAAAGTCTAAGAGCAATTTCTATGAAACTTAGCTAATAGTAGGACTAATTATTAAGTATGCCTCCTACTTATTATATCCACCCTTTGCTCCTTCTAACTTTGCTACTAAAATGTTTTGGCCCCTTTAATTTCACTGACAGATTGGCCCAATAATTGCAGTTACTTTCCAAAAGTCATCAAGAATTAGTATTCTCCCAATTTAATTAAGCAACTATGAAAACCCAGCAGCTCTAATTAAAGAGGAATATAAATACAACTATTTTGGAAGGAAAGAACCTAGGAGAATGGATAAAATGTGTTTTGTCATACAGCTCTCTGAAGTGCTAGGCTATTGATTTATTCTGCTCTGTAAAAAGCAATACTTTGTTCTTTTGTGGCCATTACCCTAAGCAAAACCCTTTTGAAACAAGCTAAGTGTGCAGGTATTATTTCTGGTTCTGAGGCTGAAGAATTTAACTTTCAAAGACCCATGTTTGAGGCCAAAGGCTATCTATGTAATTCTAAGCTGAAAATAGATGATAGGAGTCTCATTCCTCTCCATATCCATCCGTCACATTGCTTTCATCCCCAATTTATTCACCATGAATTCCCATTGACCTAGGCACTGTACAAAACATACATCAAAATGAGACCCTGCTCCCAAGGACCTACCTTGGCAGCATGCTGAATCTATAGCAAATGGATTGCAAGGGTGATTTTCCATATCCTCTAGGTCATTGGACTGTGCTCCTGGATTTTATTTCTTTGTGTTTCATAATGAGGCAAATAGCCTCAAATAGTTTTAGGAACAGAATATTAAAATTATTTGAAAAAAAACTAGCATTAATAGCCTAGAACAAAGTCAGCTCACTACCTTTTCTTTTCAAAATGATTAATATCTATTATTCAGAAATCACTTTCAGAGATAAATAAAACTCAAAATCTTCCCTCAATGGAATTTTAGGCAAGCTAATGACCTAGTAAAGTAGGAGAAAGGATGAGGCCAGCTCTGTAACAGAGTCTCTTTCTAGAAGCTCTGGAAAGACAGATAAATACATTAGAGATGAATTATGGAGATCCACAGGACATGAAAACAGATGGAGCTACAGAGTACTGGGCTAACGGTGTCCACATTTCTACTGCCAGTAATATGTTTTATTATAATTTTCTTTGCCTGGGGCCATGTTATTAAAAGTTTGCTTAATAAACACAATGAAATACAAATGATTAATGCATGCAGTATTGTTCATTGTCTGGCACTCAGTAGAGTTGAGCAAAGCTTGTTTTTAGGATGATGAAATGCATGAAGGCCACGCAGAAGAAGTGAACACAGAAGAGAGTCACGTTATGAGAGTCGGATCCAGAGAAAGGATATTTAAGGTGATAAGACCCTGAAAAAAATGAGAGGAACTTTAAGCAATGGTGTGTGTGGTGGGGAGGCAGCAAAGGCTCTGGAAAGCTTTTCCTTTGGGATAGATGGTGAAGGTGAAGATGAGGAGGTGGACCTAAGGATAAGGGAGATAGCCCAGCCAGAACAGGGAGAGGAAAGCTGAGAAAGGACTGGGTAGCTACAGACTTCTCGGGCAGAGGCAATTATTTTTAGGATGAAAAGGAAAGGGTATAAGACAATGGGTGTGGTGGAGTTTTCCTGTAATCCCAGTACTTGAGAGGTTGAGACAGGGGGATTGCAACTTCATGGCCAGCCTCAGCAATTAAACGAGGCCCTCAGCAACTTAGTGAAATCCTGTTTGAAAATAAAATAGGGCTGGGGGTATAGCTCAGGGGTAGAATTCCCTGGTTTCAATCCCCAGTACCACGAAAAAAGAAAGGGGGTAAAACTAGGGGCTCAAACAAAATGGACAAGATCTAGGGAGGCTGATAAGAACAGTTGCTACAAGGACATGGAGAGAAAAGGAATTAGTGGACATCATTAAAGGTCCAACAGAGATGGGATAGTATCTTGGGACTAATCCACTGAGCAGTTTGAACTATTTCAGCCACACTGAACATTCCAGGAACAGGACTGGAAGATAATGGACTGACTGGGGACTGGGGGGGGGCATGTGGTTGCTGAATGTTAATGGCATAAGAGAATCTGGGGTAATGTTGAATGTATACTGGAAATAGAGGATGGTGGGGTCCAGATGGGGTTTGGAGAGTAACAGTATGAGAGGAGAGTTGACACATAAAGATGGCAGAGAAGTGACAGGGAGTAAGAATTCACCATCGTGACAAAGCTTGAGTCCATAGAGTGGGAGAAATAGGAGGACAGGAGATGGAGGTATTTACAGCAGACAGGTGGGGCCATGTGAGAGTTGCTTGCATGAAGTGTAGAGGAGGAGGAAATCTCTGAAATTAAGCCAGTTTATGAATGGTCAGTCTAAGATGCATCTGTAAGCTCATTTTCAGGGATGCTGAGATTGTTCAGGGGATTGGCAATAAGGAGAAATAGATGAATATATTTGTATTGCATGGCAATCTTATAGAAATACTCTTTTTTTTTTTTTGCAGTACCGGGGATTGAACGCAGGGGCGTTTTACCTCCGCGTTACGCCCCCGGCCCTATTTTTTTATGCTTTATTTTGAAAATGGGACTCACGAAGTTGTGGAGGGCCTCACTAAGGAGAGAGAGAGAGAGAGAGAGAGAGCTGAGGCTGGCCGTGAATCCGGATCCTCCGGTCTCTGCCTCCCAAAGTACTGGAATTAAAAGCGTGTGCCACCACGCCCGGCGATAGAAATACTCTTAAGCCAGGCCAAGACAAACTTGGTATTGGTTCTGTTTTTTCTATAGACCAGAGCCATTTTTTTCAATTTTTAATTTTTGAAAATCTGTTTTATTTTAGAGTAATTTAAAAAATTTCAGAAAAATTAGAAAGGTAATATAAAGATCTCATATAATCCACATCAAATTTCCCCTATTATTAACATCTTATATTAGTAGGGTACGTTTCTTGCAATTAATGAATGTGCTTTCATAACAATTACATTAATTAAAGTTCATGCTTTATTCAAAATTTCTTAGTTTGTATCTTATGTTATTTTTCTCTTCCAGGATTCCACCTAGGATAACAAATTATTCTTAGATATCTACCTCCAAGCTACACCCCAGCCTTTTTTATTTTTTGTTTTTGAAACAATCTTGCTAGTTTGCTGAGAGTCTCGCTAAATTGCTGAGGCTGTCCTTGAACCTGTGGTCCTCCTGTCTCATCCTCCCAAGTAATAATATTACAGGCATGCACCACCACATCTGACTACCTGAGAGTTTTAAGGACTATTAGTCAAGTATTTTGTAACATGTCTCTCTATTTGGATCTGTCCAATACCTTTCTCATGATTAGACTGGAGATGTTATTTTCTGCAAGAAAGACCACTGAAGTAAAGCACCCTTCAAGTGATATCGTATCAAGTGATATCACTTGATCATATGATATCACTTGATCACCAGGCTTGAGCTAGTGACTTTGGTCACTAGGCTGAGGTAGTGTTTGTCAGGTTTCTACTGTGTAAAGTTCTTCTATTTCCCCCTTTCCATTCTGAACTTTTCAGCAAGAAGTCACTATATGCAGCCCACACTTAAAGAATGAGGGTTATGTTCTGCCTCCTGGGAGACAAAGCACCTATGCAAATTACTTGGAATTCTCATACATAGGGATATTTGTCTATTTGCTACTAATGATTTATTTATTAAGTTATTTATATCAGTATTGACTTATTGATATTTATTTTATATATTGTATTATAATCCAAAGACACTTCATTGTTTCCCTCAAATTGTTCCAGTGTGGGCCACTGGAAGCTTTTTCAGTTGGCCTCTATGTGTCATTGACATATCCCCAACAGTGTTTTGTTGTCTTTGATTTTTAGCACTTTTTACTTTCTGGCACTAAATTATATTATAGGTTCCCTTTCTTTATTTCCTATACTACTCCTTTTTCCAAGGATCTCTTTTTTCTTATTGGAGAATGGTTTAGAAATGAACATTAGAGACCAAGATCAAAATTATGAACATGGTATGTGTATTAATGTGTTTTTATTTTTCACTCTGACAACAAGATATCCAAGGTTGGGTACTTTATAGAGAGAAGAAGTTAGCTGGGCATGGTAGTGCATGAGTGTTATCCCCATACTTGGAAGGCTGAGACAAGAGAATCACAGGTTCCAGGCTAGACTCAGAAACTTAGCAAGAACTTATTTCAAAATAAAAAGGGTTGTGGGTGTAGCTCAGAAATAGATTGCCTCTAGGTTTAATCCCCTGTACAGAGAGAGAGAGAGAGAGAGAGAGAGAGAGAGAGAGACCCAACAGCATAGCTCTAGCTCTGGTGAGGGCTTTCAGGCTTCATAATAACATGGCAGATGGCAACATGGCAGGGGCACATGCCAGAGGGAGATTTCACACAGTGAGGCAGGAAGCCAGAGAAAGGGAAAAGGGGCAATTTTTCTCTTTTTATAACAATTCAATTTCATCAGAACAAACAGAGTCCCACAAAAACTACTTAATTGTTTCCAAGGGCAGCACCTCCAATGACCTGTCACTAGGCTCCACCTCATACAGGTTCCATCACTTAGCCTCATCATACTGGGGAGCAAGTTTCCAACACATGAACCCTTGGGGACACACTCAAGCTGCCTCCAAACTGTAGTGACATGTCTGGACTTTCATGCATGAACATAGCCAGTGTTTCTCTCCAGGCTTGTCTGAGCAGATCCCCTCGGTTGCTCTTTAGTCTTCATCTTCAGCAGTCATCCTGTCATTGCTGGGAGGCCTTGTGCTTCCCTCAGCCTCAAGGACTACTATGTACTGCTCTCTTTACTAAATCGTCATTGCATTGCTTTACTCCTTGTTTTTTTTTGTTTTGTTTTTTGTTTTTTTTGCGGTACCGGGATTGAATCCAGAGGCGTTCTACGTCCGTGCTACACCCCTGGCCCTATTTTTTTATACTTTATTTTGAAACCGGGTCTCACGAAGTTGTGGAGGGCCTCACTAGAGAGAGAGAGAGAGAGAGAGAGAGAGAGAGAGAGAGCTGAGGCTGGCTGCGAACCCGGATCCTCCGGTCTCCGCCTCCCAAAGTACTGGGATTACAAGCGTGCACCACCATGCTAGGCTCTGCTCATTCTTTAAACATCCACTTGACAGGGAGGCCTTCCAGAATACTCATCTAAACCCAAATGAGACCAAGTTTCCCTGAAATATACTTTCCCAGTCCCCACTATTTTTCCTTAGTACTATGCTACTTATAACACTTTGCAATTATTTATCAATTCCTATAATTATTTTATAACTATCTCATCCAGTAAGCTTCAAGGGACTGTGTCTGTGCCATCACCATTATATTAACAGCATCTGCCATATAACATATCACACAACAAATATAACCCCTGAAAATGAATGAGATGCTTGAAGAGCTATGCTGTGGAAGAGAGCCAGGGAAAATGGTTTGCTGCTCTTTAGGGAAGAACAATGGAACTCAGAAGTTTAAAGAAGGGCAGCTTCTGATTTTAAAAACCTATATTATTACTAGGGTATCCATGTGGGCAATGGGCCAGGTCATGGAGTAGTGAGTACCATGTCACTGAAAGTGTTTTAATACAGAATAGAAAATCATTTCATTAATTTCTGTTAAGAGACCTGCTATACTGATGTGTAATATTGGATTGGGGCATCATGTTCACTTTCAACAGTGTGGTATGGTGGAAAGTAATAGATCACTAAGCCAGTTGGATCTGACTGTGGCCTTCCTTTCTTGCTGTAGGAACTTTGGCAGGTGCCTTATCTTTGCCGAGTCTCAAAGTTCTCATTTCTAAAATGAGGATAATATCTGGGCATGGGGGTTCACACCTGTAATCCCATTACCTGAGAGACTGAGGTAGAACGATTGCAGGTCTGAGGCCAGCCTCAGAAACTCAGCGAGACCCTGTTTCAAAATGAAAATAAAAAGGGGCTGGGGGTGTAGCTCAGAGGTAGAATACTCTTGGGTTTAATCCCTACTAACACACACACACACACACACACACACACACACACACACACAAATGGGGATAATAACACTACTCATAAATGGGTCACTATGAAGATTAAATTACGTGACATTTTGCGAAATGCATAGTACAATGCCTGGCACAGGCAAGTGTTAAATAAATAGTAGCTATTATTATGAGATATATAGAACTTAGTAAATGTCATAGGATTTGGAAACAGGCACATATATTTTTAGTTCCTACTGTGCAGTGTCAGTGTACCAATTTGGCTCAGTTTCCTATTGTCTTTGAGCATCTGTTTACTTAGCTATAAAGATTATAATATCTATTATTTTGCAAAGTTATTTAGAGTTAGAAGTTTAAAAACAGTGGTATGAACCTGGTCCTGATATGCACTCAGTGTATGCATGTGAGGTCAGCTGACCGGAATGCCCTCAAAGGGCATGCCCAAGTAGCAGGTGCTTTTTGTTTTTTTTTTTTTGGTGACTTCTGTTTTGTTTTGTGGGTCATGTGAATTAAGGATGAGAAGTAAATGGCTCAGCACCATATAAGGGGGACATTCTAGAGGCTGAAAAAGGGAAGTAAAAGAGCTGTAAGGAGATGAATATGTGAATGAGGAAATGTGTTGGGGGAGGGAAGAGGTATGAAGTAGTGATGCTGACAAAGTTCTGCTAGTTGTTGTAACTTTTCTTTTCTGATTGCCCCCAAAGGAGCCCATTCTATGTTATTCACCATTATTTTGAATTTGGATTTCTTAAGGAAGGAGATACTGGTGAGTCTGAACTCAGGGTCAATTCAAGGTAAGAACAGAGTCTGCCAGAGGGTTAGTACCAACCAGACTGTACTAGATTCTTCCTCCTGACTACTGGGTTCTGAGATTCTCATATGCATTGCCATGAGAATGAGGTGACAAAAACAGACATGGAGAAGCCACTAACATATCAACAATTCTACTTCTAGCACTGATCCAAAGAACCAGGACATTCTGTCATTCTAATACTGAGAGATGAGTATTACTGAGTAGGGATATAGTGATGACAAAACACATAGGATCCTATGGCTTTTGGCTTCCAGTGTTTGCTGGCAGTGATGAGTGTGGGAAGCAGGCAAACTAAGCAGACAAACTGACAGAATGACAGGGATTACTATGTTTGCTATCGATTGCTCATCAATTTATCTCTGGTGCAATGTCTTAGCATGCAGAAGATGCGCAATAATTACCAGATGACTAAAAGTTTAAATGCATATCTGGAAACCCATTTTTCTGGGCTCCAAACACTGATTTCTCTAGCTGACAACTCACCTAAGCTAAGATTTTGCCTCAACTGTGCATTTTAACAAGACTTCTTTGGTTAATTCTGGACCACAATAGTCACTTAACAAGAGCTTTGGTAGTCACTGGGAAGCTACTTGGAGTTCAGAAGTTTGGGTCCCTTTTAGCTTACACTTACTATGGTACTTTCTCTGTTTGAACTCAAGGCCCATTTCTCAAACAGGCATATGTAATAGGGTACTAGCAAGAAGTGAAAGAAATTACAAGCTTCTTTTACAATTGCTAATTCTAAAATGCTTGTACATCACTCAGGATATTAATCTCTCTAACACCATCTTGTTAAAGATTCAATTTAACTCTGCAGATAACAAAAATGGATTATTTGCTTATGTGCTTGCTAAGTTAAGATTGTAAAAATAAAATCTCGAGGGACTTCCTGAGAGTATCAACTATTTTAGGAGGACTTGAGAGATATTTTTATAAAGAATATAATATTTTACAAAATGTCCATGCATTGAAATAACAACTATTTTATAAGAGTTTAACTCAATATACTACTGCATAGTGCCAAAGAGTGCACAGGTAAAACAATGGTTTCAGAAAGATATATCCCTTTCCCTCTTCCTTTGTATCATAGCTGGGATATTCAACTTTTATAGAAGCAACAATTTGCCATAAATTATTCAATATGTAGTAGGAGTAATCTAGTCTTTGCTTAACTAACAATTACATGATAAAGTCAATGGAAAATTAAATTTTTAGAAAGATACCTTATTTGTTTATATTGACTAATTTTACACCACCATATATTTCAAGACAATGAATTCTGAGAGACAAGGGAGATGACTTTGCAACACTTGGGATTGGGAGTTAAGTAACATGACAGTCTGACTCTGATCTTCATTTCCAAAGCTATAAAATGCGAGCACCGGAAGGGATGATACATATTTTTCTTCCAGTTCTAATATGGGATGATCTCTTTGATGCTTGGATTTGATGGGTTTTGTTTTGTTTTTTTAGACCATCTGAAAATTTTAATCCTTACAGGTTACCTAGAGCACTTTTGATTGAGGAAACTGTAGAAAGTTAGTAACTGCCACAAGTGGATGCCAGGTGGTGGCACCTGTCAATTTTTCACAAAGTCCTGTTTTCCAAAGCATCTATACAAAATTTCTAGTTTAACATTTCCCCAAATTATGCAGGACAAGATGTTTACTTTTGCTCATGATAGAGAAACTGATGTGAAATTTGCCTTTCTATTGTAAACTTCTGAAACCCTGGGAAAATACAAGAAACAAATATTTTCTGACATTTTAGAGGAAAGAGGCTGTGCAGACCTGTAATCAATGAGAGAAGGGGAACACATGGGTGCTGTAAGGTCAATCACTGTGGCTTTCAGTATGGGAGCAGTTCATGGGCCGTATCACAGGAGGCCGCAGGTGGACAGAGGATGGGGTATTGCTGAAATGGAAAGTGCAAAATGCATTGGATGGACATAAAAGAAGTTAGACTCCACAGAAGAAAGGATGGCTGAATTGGAAATCATTGCAATAGAACCATCCAAAATGAAGTACAGTGAGAAGAAAAGACTGAAAAATATTTAAATTAGCTTCAGTGACTTAGTGGACAGTAAAGGAGAGGAGAAAGAAAAAATATTAGAAAAAAATTTGAGGGAGGGCTAAATGAGTAATGTGTGCATGCATGCTTCTGATACCCTGACACTTATCAAAATGTATAACTACACTGCACCAATCAATGTAATAAATAAAAAACGACGAAAAAAACTATAGCTAAGTTTTTTCATGTTTGGAGAAAGCCATATACACAAAATTCAACAATTTCAACAGGCTCTAAGTAGGATAAACCCCAGAAAACCAAAGAAAAATTAGCCATGTAAAACCAATTTTTATGTAAAAATATTACAGAGAGGGAGAGAAAAAGTTAAGAATGTCTTCAGATTTTTTTTTTAGTTAAAACAAATGAAGTCAGAAAACAATAAAAGACAATTTTTTTTGTGTGTGTGGTACCGGGGATTGAACCCAGGGGCGTTCTACCTCTGCGCTACACCCCTGGCCCTATTTTTTTATACTTTATTTTGAAACCGGGTCTCACGAAGTTGTGGAGAGCCTCACTAGGTAGAGAGAGAGAGAGAGAGAGAGAGAGAGAGAGAGAGAGAGCGCGCGCTGAGGCTGGCTGCGAACCCGGATCCTCCAGTCTCCGCCTCCCAAAGTACTGGGATTACAAGCATGC
>PVJS01053661.1:0-13218 GCA_004027185.1 Glis glis
CGCGAGTGGCGGACGGCGGGCGCTTGGCTTCACTAAGAGGGAAGATTGCCGGGCGCCCTGGCAACAGGTCCACGCATGCGTCCGCCACGCCGGCGCGGAGCCGGGAAGCCAGCCCGGGGCGGCCCCGGCGGGTCCAGGGGACAGCCACTTCCCGGAAGAGGCGGGCCGGCGGGCGGCGCGCGGAATTCGAAGTGCGCGCTGGGGCCTGTTCGCTGGTCTTTGCTTAGCAGGGGAAGGACGACTTTGGTTTTTCCCTTTTAAGAAAATGTCGGGAAGTGGGAGGCAGCTGTAGATAGGCTTCAGACCAGACTGATAAATGACGAAGGGGTTTCTTCCAAAACCCGGGAGGAAGGGCAGTCCGGGTAAGTCCCTCGGGCCGGCGGAGAGACCGACCCCCGGCCCTCCTGCCGGTTCCTACGAAAACGTGGGTTAGGGGCGAGTCTTGGGTGTGTGTCCCCGTGGCGCTGCTCGCCCCTGCTCCAAAACTCCAAAACACCTTCGGCGGCTGCCCTGGAGTCAAGCAGAGGACCCGAGCCAGGCTGCCAGGCTGCGATCGGGCCCCTGCTACTCGCCCGCGGCTCTGCGCCCGCCCTGCAGAAGCTGCTGGGGTCCAGTTGTCCTGCTCGGTCACTCGATGGGGTTAACTCCCATGCCATCCTGGTGAGCTTCCTCGCCTGCCCATATGCACACTTGGTTTTCTCTTTTACATGTTAGGTTGCAGTTTGAATATAATAGTTACTTAAGGAAGGCACTGGGGTAGCCAGGGGGTGGTACATACCTGTAATCCAGGTATTTGGGAGGCTGAGATAGGAGGATCGCAGGTTCCAGACCAGCCCCCGCAGATTAGCGAGACTCTCAGCCAGGTACCTAGCCAGACCCTGTTTCAAAACAAAAGATAAAAAGGGCCAGGAGTGTAGCTCGGAGGTAGAATGCCTCAGGGTTCAATCCCCAGAACCACACACAAAGGCATTGGGGTTGTGTATTTACAGTCTTTATTCCCCCACCTCCTGCGCCAACTGAGAGTGTAACCCCTTTCTCCACAGTAAATACTGAACTAGAGAAGTTACTTAGTTTAGCTTTTTCTCACTTCTCAACCCCACCCTAACTTAACTCCTGCAGTCCTTCTGCTAACCTAGTCAAGTAACTTCGCATGCTCCAAAATCTTCCAGATTGGGGAAAAATGGCGTTTTCCACCCACCGTTCATGTCCAGCCTCCAGTTTACGTCTAAAAGTAACCAAATGTGTACTGTGGTCTTTTCTATGGATCACTGAAAAGTATGGCATAGTCAAATAGACTTAAAGTATCCAGCCTAATCTGTCCCTGTTGGAAACTTTCCCTGATGACCAAGACAAGGCAGGGCACCTATGTATACTCCATGGCTTGCTCTCCTTACCTCTGTGCCTGTACTGGTCACCTTGTTATGTCGTCCTTTTTTCCCTGTGGCCTCCCTACACCAAGGTCCTTAAATGCAGAACCTGGTCTTCCACTGTGTCTCCAGCACCTAGAAGCATTCCTGGTAAATAGTAGACATTTATTAAATATTTGTTGATAACAACTAAGTTAAGCCTAGGTTAGAATAAGCCTCAACGTTTAGGCAAAATTCATACGAAAGTAAAACTGAAGAAACAATTTTAAGAAAACAGCACTAATTACTGAAATTATGTGGCAAATCCCATACAACACAATTTCTCATTGAAATAAAGTTTACAGCATTTACCAATCTGAAAATCTAGTCGTCTAAATGGGAATTGGGAAATTTAAATGTTTCCTGCCTTTATGTTGAAATAAACCTTATAATTTTTTTTGCTTCAAGTTGAAATAAATTAGAATACTGTTGTTTTAATAAAATGCATGTGTTTGCATAAATCAAGCCACTGACCTTTTTTTATGTTCTTTAAATTTGATTCATTAGTGGAATTAGCAAGGTTCTGTGTTTTTCTCACCTCATTCAGTTTTATAATTAACCAATAAAAGGTTATTAGCTTTTAAGGAAGTTTTAGGAGCATAAATTGATTTATGGGTACCATATGGTTACATCAAAGGAGTTGTTTTTGTTTTAACTTGAAGTGGATTCTTAAGCCCTTTATTTAAGTAGAAATTTATGTTCTTTCAGCCAAGCCTTACGTAGAGTCAATTTTTTTTATTCCAACCTACTAAAATTGGTCATGAGATTCAAAGGATATCAGAATCTTGTAATTCATCTAGTGCAATACCTCTCATTTCATTTTGGAGAAAGGTTAAATGTCTTCCCAAGGTCATACAGCTAAATCAGTAGTATATCCAAGACCAAAATCCTATGCTCAGTGTATTTCAAGTCCAGTGTTCTTTTCACTAAATAATTTAAAATCATTCATTGCTTATAACGTTGTTTGCTATGTGTTCTGATTTTATTGATACAACATAAGCTAAGTGAAGCTTATTTACTTAGGTTGTAGATATATTGAAGATACTCTTAAAATAGTATATGAAAAAAATGTATTACATTTAGAACACATAATTTTACATCAATCTATTTTTGCATTTTATAACTGTTTAAAGATAACCACCATAAATGAAGAAACTTAACTTGTAACAGACTATAACCTGTATAGAAATTCATTGTCCATTACTAGAAAAATGATGATTTTAATGACTTAGGTTTTTAAACATGATCATAGGCTCATGTGGGAAGAAGGATTGTGCGAGAGTGAAAACTAGTAAAAAGTGGAAGCAGGGAGGCTAGTTGGGAGACTTCTAGTCATATTATAGGCAAAATTAGGGCAATATCCTAAGAAAACGGTTTAGAGTATATTGTGGAGATAGAGGAATTGATCAGTTTGCTGTTGGGGGAAAAAAGGGAAAGAGAAAAACCACTAGGTGTGGGGTTGTCCACACATGTAATTACCAGTAGTTGGGAGGTTGAGACAGGAAGATAGCAAGTTTGAGACCAGGGTGGGCAACTTAGTGAGATCCCATTTCAAAATCAAATAAATTTTAAAAGGGTTGGAAGTATAGTTCAGAGACAGTGCCCTCTGGGTTCAATCCTCATTGCCACAAAAAAAAAAAAAAAGCGTGGTGGGGAGGGAGAAGAATCACTGCTGAGTTCTGGGCCTAAGCAACTGGATATTTGGGAAAGATTAAGGATGTAACAGTTTAGAAGGGAGGTCATGATGGAATCAAGAGTTAGGTGTATTAGGCAATTAGATGTTCTCCTGAGGAGCTCAGGGGACACCTCCCCAGATGATGTGGGATTAGTAATATTAGAGGTCAGAACACCAAAGAAACCTAATTCTCATCCTTCCTCTAATCTTTTAGTTATTGTTGCTTAGCATAGTTCTAATCTACATTTTTTAAAGTAGTGAATGCTATATAAAATCTTGGAGTAATGCAAGAAGGTCTAGTAAAAATTTACTAATGATGTTTCTAAGGGAAAAAAGAATAATTGGAGTGTGTCATAAACAGTAGGTAGCTCCTACCCGGGCCTGGTGGCATATTCCTGTAATCCCAGTACTTGGGAAGCTGAGACAGGAGGGTCACAGGTTTGAGAACAGCCTCAGCAATATAACAAGACTCAGCAACCTAGTGAGACCCTGTTTCAAAAAAGAAATAAAATAAGGCTGGGAATGTAGCCTGGAGGTAGAATGTTCCTGGATTCAATCCCCAGTACCACACTAGTCTACCACATATACACAAACACACACACAAAGTAGATAGCACTTCTTAAAATGTCCCCTTGATTCCTATCATTCAGAAAAAAAGTGAAAAACTACCATATTTCATAACAGCAATTCTTTGCTTGTCAAAGAAGCATGGCTTGACCTTTTTCAAATCCGTGTTGATGATACATGGGGACTGCAGGCTAAAGGCACCAAAATGGCTTTGAGATAAAGAATATGGTACAGAAGGATTGGCAAGGAAAGAGACTTTTTCCTCCTAGAAAATGTCACATAAGTAAGGGAAAATGGAAATCACTTTAGCTCAGAAAGTAGCTCAAGTTTTAAAACCTGCAGATAATTCTGACAAAGACTTGTTTTTGGGGGGGGATTTTGGCCAGTGTTATTCATCCCAGATGCATTCAAGTAGCCATTATTATAGTATTGTAGTGTTTACTGACATTTTAAAAGCATAGTCTAGGTGTTCTAGGTAGACATTACAGATATTTGTTCAAAAGTTGTTTTATAACATAGCTGTGGTTACTTATTCTTTAAGCCAGATTTACTTCTTGACAAAAGAAACTAAAAGTAATATGAAAAGTTGTTTAAAGTATAATAATGCTGTATAAAAGGTATTACTTATGGGCTTACTTAAAAGCCTTCTTTATTTTGTGCATGAGATCTAGTCTGTGGGAAATTTAATATATTACAGGTTGAGCATCCCTAATCCTAAAATCTGAAATGCTCCCAAATCCTAAACTTTTTGAGCATCAACATGCTGCCACAAGTGGAAAATTTCTGCACCGTGAAACTGTTCCCTGTATAAAACTATTAAAAATACTGCATAAAATTGCCTTCAGACTGTATAAAAAGTATATAAAATGCAAATGAATCTTGTGTTTAGACTTGAATTCCATCCCCAAGATATCTCATTATATATATGAATATATTCCAAAATCTGAAAAATTCCAAAATTCCAAACACTTCTGATAACAAACATTTTATTTTATTATTTTATTTTGATTTATTTTTTGCGGTACTGGGGATTGAACTCAGGGGCATTCTACCTCCAAGCTACACCCCCAGCCCTATTTTTTATTCTTTGTTTTGAAACAGGGTCTCACTAAGTTGCGGAGGGCCTCACTAAGTAGCTGAAGCTGGCTGTGAACCTGCGATCCTCCTGTCTCAGCCTCCCAAGTACTAGGATTACAAGCATGCGCCACCATGCCCAGCTGATACCAAGCATTTTAGATAAGGGATACTCAACCTTTGATAGAATCAGTTCTGGACTTATTTTTTTGCAGGCATGGCTGCCCTCAGTAAATAATATATTCTATTAAAGTCTATACACAATGACCCTAACATAGTCGAACTATTTGGAGAACTACAGGTTGTAAAATCTGGAGTCTCTCATCATTCTTTCTCTAATGTGACACCACAGTCTTCAGAATACAATTGTCGCAGTCCTATGCATAAATGTGTTTATGTGTGCCATCATAAGCAACACTGCACTAGGTGATAGTCTTCATTAGTGCTCATGTATACTCGTGGAGTTACCGTAGGTAGTGGAACACTGTAGATCTGAAAGGAAGGATTGAACCTTAGAGCTGGAAGCTCCAGAAAAAAAGATGGACCTTGCCCAAGACCACAGGACTAGTTCTTAGGCAATCTGAAGAAAATCACAAAATGGGACTCTTTCCCCTCCAAAAGCCACATTGAAGTTATATTTAATATTCAGGTACTCATAAATATAAAACATTGTTAATTTGAACCATGAATTACATGACTATTTGATCACTGAATACTTAGGCAAGAGACAAACATCTAAAGCTTTCAAGTTTATTTCCCCAGCTGCTTACTGATAGGTCCACATTTTTTAAAACTTTCTAAATGTAGCTGGGCATGGTGGCGTACGCTTGTAATCCCAGTACTTTGGGAGGCCGAGACCGGAGGATCTGGGTTCACCGCCAGCCTCACCTTGTGCGCGCGCATGCTCTCCCTGTCTCTCTCCCTCTCTCCCTCTCTCTCTCTCTCTCTCTCTCTCTCTCCCTCCCTGTCTCTCTCTCCCTGTCTCTCTCTCTCTCTCTACTTAGTGAGGCCCTCTGCAACTTCGTGAGACCCGGTCTCAAAATAAAGTATAAAAAATAGGACCGGGGGCGTAGCACGGAGGTAGAACGCCCCTGCGTTCAATCCCCGGTACCGCAAAAAAAAAAAAAACTTTCTAAATGTGAAAAGTAATATATAAATATGATTATTTAAAAAATAAAACACAAAGGATATACTTTTATGAGTAATTTTTCTTGCCATCCCTGAACTGCAATCATCCCTAATATTTAACCTAGTTTGTACCTATTTTCATTTTAAAACTTGGAGACCTTTTTTATCTGTACATATGGGTCTATCCCATTTTTTAATTTGCTGCATCAGTGTGTGAACATACCATAATTTACTTAATTAGTCCTCTTGCTGGACGCTTGATTCTTCCCAGTACCATACTATTATGAGTAGTTCTGCAATGAATGTTGTATATAAATCTGTACACACACCTAAGAGCATATCTTAAAATAGAGTCCTAGAGGAGGTATGGCTAAATCAGAAGTTACTTATATTTAAATTTTGACTGCTAGAGTCAAGGTCACATTTATTTATTTATTTATTCATTCATTTATTCGTTTATTTTGTGGTAGTGAGGATTGAAACTAGGGGCATTCTACCTCCAAGCTACACCCCTAGCCCTTTTTATTTTTTATATTTTGTTTTGAAACAGGATCTCCCTAGGTTGCTGAGAGCCTCTCCTTGTTGCTGAGGCTATCCTGGAAACTGTCATCCTCCTGTCTCAGCCTCCTAAGTACTGGAATTATAGGTATGCACCACCACACCTGGCTCAAGGTCACTTTTTTTTGTGTGTGTGGTACTGGAGATTGAACCCAGGGGCATTCTACCTCCGAGCTACACCCCCAGCCCTATTTTTTTATTCTTTGTTTTGAAACAGGGTCTCACTAAGTTGCAGAGGGCCTCACTTAAGTAGCTGAGGCTGACTGCAAACCAGAATCCTCCAGTCTCAGCCTCCCAAGTACAAGGATTACAAGCTTGGGCCACCAAGCCCGGCTTCAAGGTCACATTTAAATGAAATAAAGTCAGTTATGATAATGTTATTCCAGACAGGAATTGCAGTTTCCTTCAGTACCTATTCGAGTATCCAACATGAGTCACAAGAACTTACCCTCAAACCTGGTTTCTAAGTTTCACGTGTTTTATTATTTCCCTTTATAATGATGCCTTAGAAAATATATGTGCTCCCGCTCTTTCTAGAATTAGCCACAATTAGCTCTTCACATTAACTGAATTTATGCCACAATGCTACACTCAACCAGTGGAGCTTTTTGGTGTGAAGTGCACAGAATTAGCGCTAGACCACCATTAACTACCGGATGCTTATGAATGTTTAAATATGCGTATTTTTCTTTCTAAAGTGATACATCTGTGTATATTTGTGCCCTTCTTCATAAAAATGAGTGCATAAAACAATACTCCTGGCGGCACTGGCCACATTGTAAAATTAAAATTATTCTCTTTGGATGGTGAACTATAGGTGATTTAAACATTTATTTTTACTTTAAGTTTTATTTTTATTTTCCACAATAAAGATGTGGATAAAATAAAATAAATATCTTTATTTTTAAATAAAGATTTAAAAATCCAATGCCAGCCGGGCATGGTGGCGCATGCTTGTAATCCCAGTACTTGGGAGGCTGAGACAGGAGGATCTCAGGTTTGCAGCCAGCCTCAGCTTCTTAGTGAGGCCCTCTGCAACTTAGTGAGACCCTGTTTCAAAATAAAGAATTAAAAAATAGGGCTGGGAGTGTAGCTTGGAGGTAGAATGCCCCTAGGTTCCATCCCCAGTACCGCTAAAAATAAATAAATAAATAAATAAATAAAAAGCCAGTGCCCTTTTTAGAAAGATGGCACCATATTCCTCCAATTTTCATCTGTTTATTCTCCCCCCATTTTTTCATCAGAAATTTCCTTCATTGCTTCCTTGGGTGTTTTGTTTTGTTTTGTTTTTCTTTAGTTGTTTGCCTGTTTCCATGCTTCCTTGCTTTTGTTTTTGTTTTTCCTCGTTATGCAGGACTAGTTCTAGTCTCTTTTTAGTTATATATGTAAGGAGTGGATTCTCAAGTAGACAAAAATAATTACCAGCATCCCTGCTTTTTCTACCCATCTCTGCATTTGTTAGCTCCTGTTACTAGGTGGAACAAAGCCAATCAACACCATTTTTAAATGTTTTAGATGTTCTTGATTCATTTCACAAAGCTACCTAATGAAAGAAATGAGAACAGTTCTCTATAAATTATTCTGAATTATCTCATAATGTTTTAATTTCTGTTCTGAACTTCTGTTTCTTCTAACATTTTTTTTTGTAAAGTGTATTCCAAATAACAGTGGATAATCATCAGAATGGGAGTGAACGACTTGTGGCAAATTTTGGAGCCTGTTAAGCAGCATATCCACTTGCAGAGTCTTGGTGGGAAAACCATTGCTGTTGATCTGAGTCTCTGGGTGTGTGAGGCACAAACAGTCAAGAAGATGATTGGGACAGTCCTGAAGCCCCACCTCAGGTAGAAGGAAGTTCTTGGAATGTAAATGTATGGTTATGTATAAGCAGTCTTGGTATCTTGGTTTTGTTTCAACTTTATTTCTTTGTTGTTCTTTTATATTTTGAAATTTTAAAACATATTTAGCATGTCTAGATCTGCCATTTTTATATTGCCAGCTCTATTTTGAGATTTTAGGATGTATTTAGCATGTCTCCATGAGCTCCTGTGTCACATATCTATCTCCTATTTAATCCTTCTAGGATGCTTTGTCTGCTAACCACCAGAACTTTGGAAGCCATTGTCTTTCCATTTTGTGTGTGTCTCTCTCTCTCTCTCTCTCTCTCTCTCTCTCTCTCTCTCATCCAGTTGATCAGCAAGTCTTTCCAGTTCTATTTCCAAAATATACTTTGTGCTCACAAACTTCAAGGTCCAGAGACACCACCTCAGTCTGTGCCAACTTTATTTCTCCTCTGGACTGCAAACATGACACCTTCACTAGGTCCCTGCCTTTGTTCTTCGCCTCCTCTTCCAGAGGATTTCCCACATAATAATGGGAAGAGTTATACATTGCCCTCGCATAAAATATTCATTGGTTTCCTATCTACATAAAATAAATCTTAATAACTGAAATGCTGTTGGATGTAATATTCTTGGTACTGGTCTTATGTTTTTGCCTTTATGTCATACTGTATTTGGTATCAATATATTATGGTTATTACTGATTTGTCTATTTTAGGAACTTATTTTTTCGTATCTCATATTTAACACAAATGGATGTAAAACTGGTGTTCGTTATGGAAGGGGAACCACCAAAGCTTAAAGCTGATGTCATAAGCAAGAGGAATCAGATTCGTTATGGGTCTTCTGGAAAAGCAGGGTCTCAGAAAACAGGGAGATCACATTTTAAGTCAGTCTTGAGAGAGGTGAGTATTCAAATTCAATTCAATAATTCTGATTTGCATTAAAGAGTACATTTTACTCAAAGTTTAGCTTTAATATTCACTAACAGGATGCGTATTTGTCTTACCTTTGGGCTTGCAAGTTTAAGAAGTAATTGTTATATTATTTATGCATTACTTATAATATTGCTATATTTTATGCTTTTATAAAATTTAAGAAATCACCTAAAATAAAATATAATCTATAATTTAAGTAATAGGAAGTGATTACTTTTTGTCTCTTTCCAAATGTGTTTTTTTAGAGTTATAGTAGTGGGCTTTTCACTTCTCATATGCATAGATCCCTGTTGTCACATTCTATTTAAAATCATTTTTTTTGTGTGTGTGTGTGGTGCTGGGGATTGAACCCAGGGACATTCTACCTCCAAGCTACACCCCCAGCCCTATTTTGTATTTTATTTTTAGTTTGTAACAGTGTCTCGCTAGGTTGATGAGAGTCTCACTACTTGCTGAGACTATCTTCAAACCTGTGATCCTCCTGTCTTAGCCTCCCAAGTACTGGGATTACAAGCGTGCGCAACCAACCACTCTTGGCTTCAAAATCATAATTTAAAAATTGCAACCAGCAATGTGTGAAGCTGTGAGTCATTCCCATGATTGCATGTATTGTTAGGTTTTTAGTTTTTCTTCATTATTCATGAAGTTAGGATGAACATTTTTTGTGTATATAACTTTATCTTGTGATTTGGGATTTTAGATAAAACTACCCAGAATGAAATTGATAGACCAAAGTTTTGAAATAAGTTTATAACTCTTGCCAGTTACTTTCTACCAGTACCACTGTGAGATAAACAATTTTGGTGCACTTATAAGAACACCGCATATTAGTAGATTTGTCTTTGTACTGTGCAAAAACAGGTATTTTAATACGTATTGATCTTTTAGTGGTGAGGTTAAATATTTCACTTATTTTTGTTTCTCTTTAGGTAATGGTCATCATATCGTTTACCTACGTATCTCTTTAGTTTTAATGTTTTCTTTTGTGCAAGTTTTCTATATATTTGCTTTGGATTCATTTCCCTGCTTTCTTTTCAATTTTGGTTAAAAGGCATTGCATAAACTAATAGTCATTTTTTTCTTCTGAATTTTTTTTTTCTATTCTCTATCCTTGTGATTTTTTAGAATAGTTTTCAGTTACTGAATATCCCACCTTAATGACTATTAGTAGTTGAAGCAAATATCTGTACTGGATTATATATATATATTTTTTGTATTGGGGATTGAACCTAGGAGTGTTCTACCTCTGAGCTACACTTACAGCTCTATTTTATTTTTTAGTTTGAAACAGAGTCTCACTAAGTTGCTGAGGGCCTCACTAAGTTACTGAGTCTGACCTTGAACCCATGATCCTCTCAGCCTCCCAAGTACTGGAATAACAGGTTTGCACCATCACACCCAGCTCTGATTGTTTCTTGTGTGAGTAGTTCCACCCAGTATCTCTGTCTTTTCCTAAGAGAGGAACTGCTCCTTCCTTCCTTCCTTTCTTCCTTCCTTCCTTCCTTCCTTCCTTTCTTCCTTCCTTCCTTCCTTCCTTTTTCTCTCTCTCTCTCTCATCTTTTCTGTACTGGGGATCAAACCCAAGGCCTCAAGCATGTTAGACAAGTGCTATATCACTGAACTAAATCCCCAACCCATTTTTTAAAATTATGTATTTTGAGACAGGGTCTTGCTAAGTTGCTCAGAGTGGACTCGAACTTGTTATCCACCTTCCCCAGCCTTATAAGTAGCTGAGATTACAGGCATATGCCACCACACCCAGCTCCATTCCTGTGTCTTTATTTTAATAATTATGGTGCTTTTAGGCATTTTATGTCAGCTCAGTATTGTTCATCTGTTATTTATTTTCATATTTTTGTACTTTCCATTAGTAGGCCTTACATCCTCCTAATCCACTGCCAATATTTAGGTGTAAGTATGAAAAGCACAATTAGTCATCTTCCAACATCACCTCCACCCTATATGATACAGACATGCGGTAGGAAAAAATTGCATCCAGCCTCATCACAACCTCTGTGCTACTTCTTTGAAAAAGTTTGTAATGACCGATGTTATAAGAAGGTGAAATAACATTGCTTATTATGAAAGGATTATTTCTTATCTAGGATTATGATAGAAGTAATGCCTGTAACAAACTGTGTCCCTAAAGTTCCGTGGCAAAGTCCTAGTAATTTTTTCAGCATAGTACTTTGTTTTATTGAACCTTGTCTCCTTGGGTAACACCTAGTAAAATGTTTTTTACTGTGTACTACAGCTTGCAAGCAATTAATCATTCTAAGCAAGAAATGCTTCTATCTTCTGTCTCTAGAAAGATCAAGTAAATAGCCACTCTTTGTCCAGCATACTTAGTATTCTCCAACATAGAAAAAACTATATAGGATGAGAAAAAATAAACAAGGCTAACTGACATCTAAATGACAAGCTACACAGCTAGGATAAAGCCATAAGCCATATGAATTTTAGACTGTTTTTTCTAGTTCCATGAAGAATGTCATTGGTATTTTGGTGGGGATTGCACTGAGTCTGTAGATTGCTTTTAGTAATATGGCCATTTTAACAACATTTATTCTGCCTATCCATGAACATGGGAGGTTCTTCTGTTTTCTAATGTCTTCAGTCTCTTTCTTCAGTGTTCTATTTTTTTTTTTTTTTTTTTTTTGCAGTACTAGGGATTGAACCCAGGGACATTCTACCTCCGAGTTACACCCCCAGCCCTATTTTTTGTTCTTTATTTTGAAACAGGGTCTCACTAAGTTGTGGAGGGCCTCACTAAGTAGCTGAGGCTGTCTCAGCCTCCCAAGTACTGGGATTACAAGCGTGTGCCACGACACCTGGCTTCAGTGTTCTATAATTGTCATTGTAGAGATCTTTGACCACCTTGTTTAGAGTTCTTCCTAGATTTTTGTTGTTGTTTTTTAAGACTACTGTAAATGGAACTTTTTTCCTGGTTTCTTTTTCATCAGATTCTTTATTGGTGCTTAGAAAAGCTAAGAATAAAAGGCCAGACTAGCCAGAGCAATTCTTAAGCAAATAAAGCAATGCTGGAGGCATCACAATATTCTATCTTAAATTATACTTCAGAGCTATAGTAGCAAAAACAGCATGATACTGGCATAAAAAGAGACACATAGACCAATGAAAGAGAATAGAAGACACAGAGAAAAACCTACACAGATACAATTATCTGATCCTTGACAAGGCACCAAACACATATGTTAGAGAAAAGACAGTTTTTAACAAATGGTACTTGGAAAACTGGATATCCATATGTAGAAGAATGAAACTAGATCCCTTTCACCCCACAAAAAAGTCAACTCAAAATTGATCAAAGATGTAGGAATTAGACCAGAAAGTGTACAAGTGCTAGAAGGAAACATAAGGTTGACTCTCCAACATACAGGCATAGGCAAGGACTTCCTCAGTTGGGACTCCTAAAGTTCAGGAAATAATACCAACAATTGATAAATGGGTGGCATCAAATTAAAAAGCTGCACAGCAAAAGAAACAAGAGCAAGAAGAGAGAGAGCCTACAGAATGGGAGAAAATCTGCCAGCTTCTCTCTGTCAGAGAATTCATTTCCAGAATATATAAAGAACTCAAAAAATTTACCACCCAAAAAACAGGTAACTAAGCCAGTAAATAAGCTAATGAACTAAATAGATACTTCTCAAAAGAAGAAATGCAAATGGCCAACAAGTAAATGAAAAATATTAAAACTCTTTAGCAATCAGAGAAATGCAAATCATAACTACAATGAGATTTCATCTCACTTCAGATAAAATGGCAGTCACCAAAAATACAAATAATAATAAGTGCTGGCAAGGATGTAGGGGGAAAGGGAACACTTAGACATTGTTGGTGGGGTTTTAAATTAGTACAACCACTATGAAAATCAGTATGGAGGTTCCTCAAAAGACAAGGAATGCGTTGTTTTCCAGTTCTGGAAACAGACTGTTTCAGAGCCTTTCTGTGGAATATAACCCTTTATCATGGCCTTCTCTTTTCTTTTCTTTTTTTTTTTTTTTTTTTTT